>CM042536.1:4302500-4455000 GCA_023630585.1 Cranoglanis bouderius
ACAAACATCTTGGATAACTAACCACAGTTCTTCTGTGGATTTAGGCAGCCTCGGTTGCTTCTCTCTCTTCATGTAATCCCAGACAGACTCGATGATGTTGAGATCAGGGCTCTGTGAGGGCCATACCATCATGTCCAGGACTCCTTGTTCTTCTTTACGCTGAAGACAGTTTCTTAATGACTTTCGCTGTATGTTTGGGGTTGTTGTCATGCTGCAGAATAAATTTGGGGCCAATCAGATGCCTCCCTGATGGTATTGCATGATGGATAAGTATCTGCCTGTACTTCTCAGCATTGAGGAGATCATTAATTCTGACCAAATCCCCAACTCCATTTCCAGAAATGCAGCCCCCAAACTTGCAAGGAACCTCCACCATGCTTCACTGTTGCCTGCAGACACTCATTTGTGTACCGCTCTCCAGCCCTTCGGCAAACAACCTGCCTTCTGCTACAGCCAAATATGTTACATTTTGACTCCTCAGTCCAGAGCACCTGCTGCCATTTTTCTGCACCCCAGTTCCTGTGTTTTTGTGCATAGTTGAGTCGCTTGGCCTTGTTTCCACGTCGGCGGTATGGCTTTTTGGCTGCAAGTCTCCCATGAAGGCCACCAGACTTCTCCGGACAGTACATGGGTGTACCATGGTCCCACTGGTTTCTGCCAGGTCTGAGCTGATGGCACTGCTGGACATCTTCCGATTGCGAAAGGAAGTAAGCCTGATGTGTCTTTCATCTGCTGCAGTAAGTTTCCTTGGCAGACAGTTCGACGTGGAAACCTGACAGAATGAGGTGTTTTGACACTGATGTGCGTCTAGTGGATGTTGCTTTTAATTTATACTCAAGTACATAAGAAAAAAAGCGAGTGTGTGAACAATAATGCCGCTCGTGTTACTGTCGTTTGTCACGCAAAACCATGCGTCAAGTAAAAACCAGGCTTCTCTGCTTCACATCAGGCAGTATCACATGACCCCAGCATGGATTATTTTCCTAAAACAACACAACACTTACAGTATGTTACACATACAATAGGCATGTTACTGACATAATAAAATGTTCAAATGTTACCGTCTGTAATTTAAAAAAAAAGTAAGGTGGTCAAGTCTTGGGGTCCATTAGGGGTCGTTTGGCCAAAATGTTTGGGAAGCCCTGTCCCAGACTACCATGCAACTGTGTCTCATACCGCAGCAGCATTTTAAAGCACAGATAATGACTCACATAATCAGTCACCTTACATCACTGAGTCTCAGTGTACTGATCACTCCCCGGCTCTTATTCATGACCACCAACACACTCACGTGCTTAGTGTTATGCTAACACTCACCACCTGTTACATGCCGACACACTCATGAATGCACTCTTTTGCACGTTTGTACAGATTCTGTTACAGTGTAATCTGTTTCTTTTATATAATCTCTTAACATGTAAACTCTATACCTACACTGGATATAAAACAAATCTACACTCCCTTCATGGGTTTTTGTGATCCTGATCCTTAATAGGAACAAAGATATAATTCTGTGTATTATATCTGCTCTATCTATCTATCTATCTATCTATCTATCTATCTATCTATCTATCTATCTATGTCTGTCTGTCTGTCTTTATCTAATTACATACAGTAACATTAGCTATATGTTATAGTTTGATTCCTCCTTTAATAGTGTACTGTACTGTGCTGTATAAGTATGTATGTAATTTTTCTCCTGTGTATTAGCATATTTTCATATAGACACTAACCTGTATGTTCACATTAATAAATAAATAAATAAATAAATAAACCAAACCCACAAAATAAATAGATAAAAGATATCCTGATTGCCATGTGCTCGTGTTTGTTTTGGTTTCTGCTTGACTCCACCCCCGTCCTGTCATTGGTTTGTTGGTTGTCTCCACCTGTTCTGTGTATGGGATGGGTAAATAATCGTTTGTATTATGCGTCACAATGTTTTCTTGAACGATTCTGCATCCGTGAAAGAAACTTAACAGTTGATTATTAAAAACATAATTCTCCACAGACTGTTTTACGTTTTTTTTTTTTTCTTTTCTTTTTTAATTTGGCTGATTCTGGAAATTGCTCTGCGTCTATGTAGTTGTGTTTACGTTGAAAATGCGAGAGCGATGCCGTTAGAGAAAGAAACATTTGTGGCAGGAGGTCAAACCAGTGCCTACTTTTGTAAAAGCTGAACTTTGGGAGCATTTGAATCTAGACGTAAAGAAAAAAGCTTTGCAATTTGTGAGATCTTGTACGGCAAGATTAAATACTTCCATTTAAGCACAACCAATATGACAAACCTAGCCGTAATGTCTTATCATACAATTGGTTACTTTAAGTCCCATGCTTGTTTCCTAAGTTCTGTGTTCTGTTCATTAGTACTTCCTGGTTTCTGTATTCTCAATTCTGTATTTGACGTTCCCAATCTGCACTTTTTTGACCCCCTCTATCGACTTGGATTATGATTCTTGGATTTGTCCCAATAAAGCACTTGTGTCCTGCCTCTCGCTGCATGCTACAACACAATTAACTTCACCTCTTTCTATTTACAGCACCAGGTGCTCTGCCTTCTAATCACAGCATTGTCAAATATATCAGAAAAAATTCCATAAAGAATAAAGGTCATGAACTGGATTGGCTGATTGGCTCTCAGGACTGTGTAATGTGTTAAAAAAACAAAACAAAACAAACAAACAAACAAAAAAAAAAACATTGTACACGTTAGATTGTATACACTCAAAAAATTGCCTTCTGTTCAGTTTAATTAATTAAAATGACCTAAAGTAACATGATTTTTGAACATTTTGACACAACCTAATATACATATTTAACCTAATATATTTAAAACTGAAGTTTCCTTAATTAATTTGTGTGAAAATTGAATGAATTATTTTTGTTGACATAACTAACTGGGCAGTGGACCTGTAGTTCCCAGTATGGTTTGCAAGGGACTGCATTAGGAGAGTAAATTTAGGGATTGAGTGTTATTTTATGTGTTTTTCAGTAAAGGGAAAGACATGTTAGTGTTTAATGTTCAGTTATGTTGGACATTTGAAGGGGTTTCTGTAATGTTTTTGAATTTTGTGGTTACCACGGTGCTGAAGAGTGGCGCTTGTGCTTAGGCTGTGGGCGCTCTAGTACATTATAAAGTATAGTGACCTATACTAATGTCAGTACTGACACCAGTCTTTTCTTATTTGTTCATTATATACATTGTGCATAATGATGAATGAAACCGCTGTTTAAACATTTAAAAAAAAAAAAAAAAAAAAAAAAAAAGAATTAAATCTCAGAAAAATTCATTAAAAAATTATGTTGGACCAACATAAGAAAATTTAGTTTGACAAATGTAATAAAGTTAATTAAACATACTAGAGTAAATTAATTTGGCCTAAACCAACTAAATTGTGTAGACCCAACTAAAGTGATTTATTTCAAATGAACTCAATTAAGTTGTGTGTAAAAACTTTCTTTAATTAACTTAACTAAGAGAAATGAATTCATTCGTGTGTAGTGACAAGATGTAAAGCTGATCAAATGCTAAAAAGTTTGAATTCTGGTAAAAAAAAAAAAAAAAATGCTAAAGCTCAGAAGCAATACAGAGCTATACACTACTACACAACACGACAAACTGCGTATTAAACTCTAGTCCTTTGCCACAATGTTCCTTTCAATCCTGTGCGCATATCCAAACACACATCCACAGACAAATGAGCTGATAAATGATGCATTGTGAGACAGGAGTTACAGTGTACATGGTATAAAAGGGAATTTTTCATTTAGTGAGAGTGAGAGAGAGAGAGAGAGAGAGAGAGAGAGAGAGAGAGAGAGCCAGAGAGAGAGACAGAGAGAGAGACAGAGAGAGAGAGAGAGAGAGATCAGAAAAAATAGGAGCCCATTAATTCGCTGAATTAAAATAAATAAATATCTAGAAAGACACATGCCCACACACCCTCTTTCTCTGTGTGTCAGCGTGAATAAAGGCCAATAGGATGCAACAGTGACATGAAACAGTACGCAAAGCCGGGACAGGCTCCTCACATCCTGCTGTGAATTCTATCAGTGCTCTGCAGACTCTCTTAACCAGAGCCCACACACCTCTCTGACATTTTGTGCGTCTTCCATTTGCACTGCTCGGTGTGTTTTTAATGAGGCTGAAACAGCAGCTCCTTTTCCCTGGCATGATCAAAAGCCTGACCTGATGCAGGCGCCGTGATACCGAGCTCGGTCTGGAGGGGGAAAAAATAAATAAATAAAACTAATGCGTGGCTGGCACAACAAAGAAAAAAATTAATGGATTCAAACAAATGTGACACCTGACATGATCAGACATGGAAGTTATTTTCTCCTTTGAGAAGTGTCATCGAATGAAAGGAGAAGGGAGCTGGAGATGTTTGTCACAAATGCGGCGTATTAAAATACCCAACAGCGTCTGCGGAAGCGCCGCCGAAATATCCAGTCAGATTAGAGTGTCACTGTGTTCATGTCAGATCTTACTTACTACTGTTTCATTTAATCCATTATCGAAAGCTAATACAAATATGAAAAATAATCATTCCTTGTACTCTCTCTCTCTCTCTCTCTATCTATATATATATATATATATATATATATATATATATATATATATATATATATATATATATATATATATATATATATATATATATATATTACTGTTATATAACCTGCATCATGCACAAGGACATTAAACAAGAGATCTGGCAAGTGCCTGTTGGAAATAAACCACGTTCTGTACAAGGCATATATACAGTATTTATTCATCTTTATACTGAGTATGTAAATGTTCTTACGTAAATATCATTCGAGGCTAATATAATTGAGGAACGTTTTGCTCTTTCCTGACTGAAAGCATACTGTACATGTGTTTGTATTTAAATGAACAAATAGAGGCGTTCTCAAACATCTGGGAAAAAAATAAATATCAGTTTGAAATAATTATTATCAATAATTTTTAATAATAATGATCAACCGGGTAAAATGTGCCTCAAACAAAATGACCTATACTATAGGCTACAAACTGGTGAATTTTTAGAGTAACACTTTAATAGGTTTTGAGATTCGACAACATTTAGTCATCAAGCGTACAGTCTAACAGCTCTGATTGGTTTTAGATGTACTGTACTTCGATGTGTTTAACTGTTCAGTATATCAGGTGTGTTTGCCAAGTTTCAGCCCAAGTACATCTCAATGACACAAAACAAGCCCAAACAATTCAGCCATTGGAAAAAGAGAGACACGTTTTTCCTTCTTTCTCTCAGTCTTTGCATGGGAAACAAGGTCACCTGTGGTGTGCGCGCATTTCTGATATCCAGACATTCTTTGCTGTATTATCTTATAATAGAAATGGTTCTGTACACTGTACACAATAGAAATGGTTCTGTACACTGTACACAATAGAAATGGTCCTGTACACTGTACACAACAGAAATGGTCCTGTACACTGTACACAATAGAAATGGTCCTGTACACTGTCTGCACTTTCACTTTGCTTTTTTTGTGCAAATCTATCAGATTTAATTCTAATTATTTACTAAGACAAGATTTTGGTAGCCACAGAGTATTTTTAACCTAGTCCAGTTTGGCAGCTCTGTTATTAACTGCTTCATGTGAGCATTGGGCAGCATGATTCTTTCCCTAATGGACCTGTATTAGTGCTTGTCGCAGATCTAATGTTCGCCCCATGCTTCAGGGATTTCCTCTGGTTCCCTCCCCCAGTCTAAAGACATGTGCTGTAAACATGCTATTTCCAAACTGTCCGTAGGGCGTGTGCGATTGTGTCCTTGATGGGTTGGCACCCTCTCCAGGGTGTCCCTTGCCTTGTTCCCCAAGATCCCTGGGATAGGCTCCAGGCTCCCCTGCGACAGAATTTGAAATGTAAGGAGTTTAATAAAATAAGGACTTTATGGAGGCCTATTATTATTTGTTGAACATCCGATATAAACAGTATAGTAGGGCTCTGCAGTACCAGTACTATGGACGAGCCGCCACTGTCGATTGGCAAATGATAAAATAAGAAGAGTTTGACTTTTGGAGCCCGCTGTCTTAAACCCCAACAAAATACCTTTATTACAATAATAATGTAGAAGCTGGGTGTGTGGTTTAGCTAGCACCTGCAGCAGGAGTGTTTAGCAATGAGCTAATTAACATGGCAAACCTGACACCTATCTGTGCTGGCTATATCACTGGGCTCTCTCTCTCTCTCTCTCTCTCTCTGTCTCTCAAGTAGTGAGCTGAAGGTGTGTGAGCCAATGAGAAGCGAAGAGCTGAGTGAGCTAAAAAGCTGCAGAGTTTTCTATTCTGCTTAAAATATGTTTTTTTTTTGTTGCTGTTTGTTTGTTTTCCTTTTTTACTACCATGCTACGGCATTAGCTTTAAAGAGAAATTGCATTCACAATCACGTGCTTCAGAAACACACTTTCTTTATTGTCCAAATATGTTAATTAATTAATTAAGGACAGGGTCTGCTGTTATAGGAAAATAATCAATGATGGCATTTTAGACTGTTTGTTAACTCTTTATAGTTTATTATTTTCCTTCAGCAGAACGTCCCAAAGTGTTTAATTCCTCTCATAACACTTTTAAATGTATTAATTAACAGTTAAGTTGTACATTTTTAACCATTTGTCGTTTCATTAGATGACAACTTAGTTACAGTTCTCACTTATATGACAGAAGACATGACCATCCTCTCTTTTTCTCAGAAAACGTTACCTCTGACTGTCACAAAGTGCTGACACTGGAGACTCCGTCCATAAATACTAAATGAACGTTTCCTCATAGGAAAGTTCGCCATGTTGACGTTTACGTGGAGCGTCCGCCATACAAGTCTCTGTGAATGAGCGGTTACTATAGAAACCATAACTTATTAGAACGAGCACACTGATACAGTATAAACCTGTGATTTGCAGCTGTGCTACTGTCAGAGCTGCTGTTAGAGAGAATGACTCAAATATTTGACAGCAGATGGTGGAATTTAGTAAGACCTGCATTTCCGAAAGATATTACAAAAAGATTGAACAAAAGTGGAACAAATTAGCAGGCTCGCGCGTACATTAATACACCTACATAAAATTCCTCACTTAGCTCTAACATGGCGACAACGATTTCGTTTTAACGTGTAAGCACTGATGATTAGTATCTGGCTATAAATAAGACATCTACACCAGGCGGTGTATGAGGAAAGCTCGGGGGATCATGAAAGATCTGGCAAAAGTTTTAGGGGCATGTAAAGAAATGCTGTAGAGCAAAGATGCCTTCAAAATAATGAAATTAAATGTTTCTACGTTAAAAAAAAATACTGTAAAGAGCAGTAAACAGTAGTAAATGAAACAAAGTCAATATTTGGTGTGACAAAAATTAAAAATAAAAATAGTAGTCTCCGGTACAATTAGTGCAGTTTTATAAGGAAATGAGCTGGTAAGTTTTATTGAGCATCTTGCAGAACCAGACACAGTTCTTCTGGACACTTTGACTTTCGCACTCGCTTCTTATTTTTGCAGCGAAACCCAGCAGCCTTCATTGTGTTTTTTTGTCTGAAAAGTGTCTCTTACGTAATATGCTGCTTTCTTTAATGACATACAAACAGTTTTCTGTAACATTGAATTTCGTGCTAGAAAACTAATGTTTGGGAATCTAAAATGTTTTTTGTACTGATTTGATCATGTAGACGTCATAAAATAAAAAATCTATAACAAAGTTTGTACTAAAAAAAAAAAAAAAAAGGGTGCCTAAAACTTTTGCACGGTACTGTATATATTATTACTCAAATAATCCCTCCATGCACACTTATACCAACACCGGTACATACCACATACCACTGCACGTTTTGTATACCATGTATACAATATCACTTGCATCTGTCTGTATTGTATTTGCATAATAAGTACCGTGTACTGTACTATATGCTATTGTACATCTGTATATTCTACACTGTACATTCAGAGCATTATTCTTACATTATTTATGTACATTGTATTCCATAATTGTATAGTCTGCTGTTATCTGTACTCTGTTACCATGATGAGTGTACTCACTGTGCTACACGTACAACTGCAATGCCTGGAACTTGCACCTAAGCTTTTCACACTTCATTTTCACTGTGAAATGTTCTAGTGACAATAAAAGTGAGTTGAGTTGAGACTATTTGAAGACTATTAGACATGTTAGCACTTTTGACTTGTGTTATAGACTCGAATAGTAGCATGTGTGTGTGTGTGTGTGTGTGTGTGTGTGTGTGTGTGTGTGTGTGTGTTTATGACTGTTATTTAAATCCCAATCCCACACGTTCCTACAGACAGTTTGACTAATCCCACCTGCTCCTGCATTTATTATTTTATTAACAAACGTGTTGGCTCTATTTACCAAAATATAAACAGATGACTCATTTAAAGCACCATCACTCTGAAGATGAACGAATGCTGTTAATACCATGCAAGCAACCTTTCTTTGTTCAGCAAGCTTCATATTTGTCCCCCTGTTTGTTCCTTTAAAGGGGAAAAAAAAAAAAAACGCCCACTCCTGCGACTTCTTCTCCCAAATGCACACAGCATACGCATGGTTCTTTAACCATGTCCTGTTCTCATTGACATCATCACTCCACTAACCAGACAAGACTCTGTATAAGCAGCAACAGGCCAGATATGTGATATGTGCTATATATCAAATGAAGATGAACCAATCTCCGCCTCTTCTCTATTACCAATCCCAATTGTTTTGGAGAGAAAGCATGCAATTAAAGGGAGATGATTAGCAAAGCAGCTGAAATAGATGTACTGGTGATGTCAAATTTGATGAAATAGTGCCAAACTAATTGTTAGTGTTGGCGAAACTCTGGATTTCGCCAATATTAACAGTTTATTGCATAGGTCTATATGAATAAACCCTGTGCAGCTTATAAATGACTCTGCACTACCTACTAAACCCATAGGTTAATCCAAACCTAGATAGATATCTAATGAGCTAATGAGAAGTAAAGTTAAGAAAAAGTTAAGTAAAGGTATGAAAAAAGGTATTAGGTGTAGCTGGAAAAAAGGACAGAGCCATCCCGACATCCATTTTACATTTATGAATTCCTTTTGTGATATTAGAGTTAAGAATGGATCAGATTTATGAGAGTGTGTGTACTCACTCGTAAGGGTCGCTGGGGTCAGGTCCCTGGAGCTCAGGAGGGATAGGAATGCGTTTGTAGTACATCTCCCAGTCAAAAGCTCCTCGCATTGCATCCCCAGCTTGAGCCTCGTATCCAAAGTGGTTGTGGTCGATGACGTCAATCATGGGACACACGATGGTCTTGGGGTTCTGGGCTATCTGATCTGAGGGATTGAAAAACAAAAAAAACAACGACAAAAAAAAAAAAAAAAAACGAGAGAGAGAGAGAGGAAGTGAAGCAGTGTTAGCCAGGCCCACATGTGTTATCTATATCTCTTGAGTTTTTGTCTGCAGTGTAGGACGGTAAGGAGGAAGAAAAAAAAAAAAACGAGGGAGGGTGTTGGTGTGACGACTGCCTGGATGTCTGGGGAGTCTCGGTCCGTTTCTAGCTCGCTTGGCCTCTTTAGCTTGACTCGCCCCTGTGGGGAGGCTCTGAGAAATTGAAGCTGCCTGGCGATTAGAAACAATTATGGAGCTTCGAAGTGGGTTTGGTCCATGGAGGCACGGACACGGAGACCCTCAGCCTCCAGCGAGTCAGCCACGGATAAGCTGGCCCAGATCTGTCACCCCGAAACCCTCCCTCGACGCTACCGCTCGAGCGTGAGAGACGGAGAGATGCGAACACGTGTTCGGGCGCAGTGACACACGTGCAGCGTGTACAGATATTCAAGTGTCCAAACACGAAGCTGGAGGACGGCAATGAGGGACACTGAAGAAATTTACGCTGGTGCTTTCATGTCCTTCACGTCCATTAGCTACTGTTTGTCTTGCATCTGAGTCTTGGAGCAGCGTCTGATCGGGTGACCGTGTGAATTGCACTTGCATGATATCATGTGAGAAGCCCTCGTATAGCTTGACTGATAAATAGAATCTGTTTGCTCAGAGCTTTATATCAACAGGGGGATTGTTTGTGGAGACTGTGCTGTGTGTGTGTGTGTGTGTGTGTGTGTGTGTGTGTGTGTATGCGCAGTATGACGAACAGGAAAGAGGCTTCTCCTGAATAGCTTAAACAGAAACAGGCTGCATGCTCGCGCCTGTACGGACGCATCTATTGATTTTTGACTGTCTTTGGTCTTTGCTCTGGCTTTACAAAAAAAAAAAAAAAAAAAAGCTTGTGCTTCCTCGGGCCGAATCCGGCGATTTTTTTCCCCGTCTCTCCATTTCAGACACGGCTCTTAAGCCTTGTTGATCTGAATACTCAGGATGTTTACTCTGTTGCAGTCTCAAAAGGACGGCAGGGAGAAAATTTCCAATTAAGAATGAGGAGTGAGGGAAAAAAAAGAAAACAGGACTCAACGGCCTCGTCTCACTGTGTAGGTGGACGGCATCAGGTTGAATTGGAGAGATGGGACAATTTTGTTTGTGTGTGTGTGTGTGTGTGTGTTGGTGTTGGTCAGTTCATTTGGAGCATGGCTGTAGTGAAGTCTGAGACGACTAATGTCCAATCTAAAATAGATCTCCAGTGTCTTGTCCAAGCGATAGTTCTTTAGATTATTAACTAATTAGGGCTTTGTGAGTGATGAGTGCGTCTGCACGACTCTTGGCATTCAGCTGTGCGGTAAAAGCACACTGTAAAGCGCGCACATACTTCAGTGTCTGAAGTATTAAACCCTGGATAAGAAATGTGAATGGCGAATATAAATAGTGTATGTTAGAGTGTAAATGCAAACGTGCTAATGTGTGTGTTAGGACTGTTAGAACGAATTTCACTGAACGAATACTTGTGAATAATAATAATGATAATAATAATAATAATAATAATAATAATAATAATAATAATTTGTGAGGCTTACTCTGAAGATGATGTGTACTAAATTTGGTGATGATGAAATCCAAGATGGCGGAGAATCTAATTAGGCAGTATTGATGTCATAGGGTGCTTTGAACTCGTCTCGACCCAGGGAATCCAGCTCTTTCAAACTTTGGGCACACGGCTCAAACGCTATGACCATAAATGTACTTCCAAATTTGACCTGACGGTGGCGCTAAAGAAACTGGAAGCACTTTGCCAAGATTTTACCAGACAGTTCTGTGTGCTGCCATAGCCAGACGAAGAAGAACCACAATAAAAGGTAGAATAACATTTATAGAATAACGATTACAATTAACCGAATATAAGACTATTAAGCCTGTTTCTGGACATTTCTACTCATTTCAAACTTGCCATTTTCTTATTCTACTGGCAAATTAATTGGCTTCTTTCTAGAAATAAATGATCTGCCAATAGAAAAAGACGATTTCAAGCTTGGAATTAGTACAAATGTCTAGATATAGGTTTTAGTAAGCTTACATTTGGTTTGTTGTAAAACTAGATATATTTGACCATATTCAAGATATTTTCATTTGCGAAGATGTCATTTTTTGCAGGGTACCACAAACTATCAACAAAAAAAAATCGGTCACAAGTCAACAGAAGACGGTTGTGGTTACAGGCAATTAGGAGGGATCATTTTGGTCTGAGGAGGACACGCTCATCTCAACAGGACACAAGATGGTGTTTTCAGAGCACAGACATTTGACTGGAGAAGAGAAAAGGGTTTTTTGTGCATAAGCAGGACAGACAGAGAGAGAGAGAGAGAGAGAGAGAGAGAGAGAGAGAGAGAATATTTGAAAGAGAAAAATAGATAGAAAAAGGAATAGGCCACCTCATGATTTTTTTTTTTTTTTTATCAGCCCACTGCAGGAGTGACCAAGAAAGGCATTTGATTTGCGAAATTGGTCGATTTGGAGGAGAGAGATAAGTGTGATTTTTCGGGTCGAGGCAGTTTTTTTTATTATTTTTTTTTATTGAAAAGCAGAAGGAGAGAGAAATGTGCATCTCATGCTGTGACCTCCTTCCTCTTTCTGTTCTTCTATTAAAAAATAAATAAATAAATATATCGGTGAACGTACCGAGCAGAGGAGGCAGCCAGTTGACGTTGGCTTCGCAGTGCGAGTCTAAGAAGGTGAGGACTTCCCCTTTAGCCACGGACGCTCCCAGGAGGCGTGTGCGTATCAAACCCTCGCGCTTCTTAGTGCGCACTATACGCACCTTCGGAAATCTGGACATGTACACCTCCAGACGAACACCCAGGTGCTCTGAGATACAAAGAGACAGACAGAGAAAGAGGGAATGACGTTAGGGTGCTGTTAATTATGACACAATTCCTTCTCGGTTACTTGGAATTCATTTTAGTTTAATTAGTGTGACTCAGATCAGCTAATTAAATCCTGTTCTCCTACATGTTTCTTCATACGAGCTAGTATATCTTAGGGAAAGGAAAGAGCGAGGTTAAGTTCATCACTGTGTGTGTGTGTGTGTGTGTGTGTGTGTGTGGTTTTGAAGCAGTGACATGTTAATCGAATCTCAGTTTTGTTTCTCCGTTCTCCAAGCCCAGTTCAAGAGCATTAATGTTTAACGTCCCTTAAGATCCCCCTGCTGTTAACACTTAATTGAATTGTTGAATTGGCCCGTGTTTCTTGAATATTAACCAGTCGTAGCTGAAATTCCACCCGGGCCTCTATTTACAGCACGGCCTTCCTCTGCTTTTGCATTCCCTTTGTAGTAGCAATATAGGCTAAATGAATAATGCAACCTGCAAATCCAATTAGAAATCATTTAATAACATTGCGAGGCCTGCTGTGAGTTAACGGAGCTGGCGCTCAGTATTAAAACAACAACACATTTTCGGCAGTGCAGTTCAGTGACTAGCAGAGGAAATGAGAGGGAAGAAATATCCCCCACTGCTGGTGTGAAAGAGTTCATTAAAAAAAAAAAAAAAAAAAAAAAAAAAAAAAAAGTCAAAGGATGGGAGATGCAGGAAACGCAGTCACAGAGGCTGCGGCGACTCGTTTATGAAGTGCGCCAAGGATCAGATTGTCCATGAATTTGTTCTTACGTTAGAAACGATTTGCAAAACAGGATTTATAAAATCTAAAACGGGTGAAAATGTTCGTTAAGTGTACAATGAATGAAAAATCTGTGCATGAACGAACGATTTTGTGCTCAAACAAACGGGTGTGCGGGATCACTTCTCAAGAGCAAAAAAAAAAAAAGAAAGAAGAAAAAAAATAAGAAAAACAGAGGTAGATAGATAGATAGATAGATAGATAGACAGATAGATAGATAGACAGATACAGTAGATAAATAGATAGATAGATACAGTAGATAGATAGCTAGATAGATAGATACAGTAGATAAATAGATAGATAGATACGGTAGAGAGATAGCTAGATAGATAGATATAGATAGATAGATAGATAGATACGGTAGATAGATAGATAGATAGATAGATAGATAGATAGATAGATAGATAGATAGATACAGTAGATAGATAGATAGATAGATAGATAGACAGACTCTTTAGTGAGAGCATAGTAAAAGCTGAACTTCAGTGTTCACAGAGTTCTCTGTTTTTCAGATACAAAATGACTCATCATGTCTTTCAGTTCAAGAAAAATTGCTCGTGTCCTGCCATATAAGAACATTTAGGGCGTCCTGTAGATGTGAGTGATTTTAAGATGATTGGTAAACAGACAGAGAGTAAGGATTTAGGAAGGTTTTTTTTTTTTTTTTAATTCAAATGGATGTCTTATAAATTATAAATAGGAATATTTAGGATTCTTTTACACAAGTCTTTCTAACTGAGGCCCCTTATTTCTAAATATCTGTATATATAAAGACTGCATATGTGATTTCTAACTCCAGCCATTAAAACAGAATTTCTATTTCTATTTCTAAAAGCCCCGATGTGTAGCCAGACCTATCGCCTGATTTCCAGGCCGTGTCTGTGGTCAGTAATGACTCATGACTGTCTTTAGTATACTGTACATTAGCATTTTTTTTTTTTTTCATTTCGGACGAGGTGGGAGTCCGACATGTGTTTGTACGATATTCAGATGCAGGTCATTAATACTCCTGCAAGCTGTATCGCCTCCTCGCAGGCAAGCTGTTTGTGTGTGTGTGTGTGTGTGTGTGTGTGTGTGTGTGTGTGTGTGTGTGTGTGTGTGTGTGATTAGACTCAGTGCAGGCTCTAGATTACACATAATAACACAAATGTGCTGAAGGGCTTTAAAAGCAAACAGGCTGCCGTGGGGATGTGCCGTAATGTACATAGCTGAGCTACATGTAGCTTTCAGCAGGACAGAGGAGAAACCAAGGACACAAACAGAGCGGCCACACAACAATATTCTGCTCCACTAGAGGCCACGGTGCTGTGAAACACTGTTAATCTGCTCCAGCACACCTGCTGAATGGCTCTGTAGAGCATCAGTGAGTCAGGAAACACTGCAGTGTGAAAAGACTAAACCACGACTAAACTTTCTCACTCACGCAAACTTTCTCGCTCACGCCGATAACAACACCAAGGTTTCATTTGATTGTTGATTGTGTGGCGGTCTGAGGTCGAAACAAGGTCAAATGTGACATTTTCTACTCGACAGTCTTTCCTGAACTGAAATATGGTACTCTTTTGCATGTTATGTAAGGAATAAGAACACTCAGAGAAGTGCTATTTTAGTAAAATAATCAACAAATTGATTATTTTGCTATAAAGGTACAGCACTGTGCAAAGGTTTTAGACACATGCAAAGAAATGCTGTAGAGCAAAGATGCCTTCAAAATAATGAAATTATATGTTTCTACATTACAAAAAAAAACAAAAAACATAAAGAGCAGTAAACAGTAGTAAATGAAACAAAGTCAATATTTGGTGTGACACAAAATACAGATTAAAATCAAAATAGTCTCCGGTACAATTAGTGCAGTTTTATAAGGAAATGAGCTGGTAAGTTTTATTGAGCATCTTGCAGAACCAGACACAGTTCTTCTGGACACTTTGACTTTCGCACTCGCTTCTTATTTTTGCAGCGAAACCCAGCAGCCTTCATTGTGTTTTTCTGTCTGAAAAGTGTCTCTTACGTAATATGCTGCTTTCTTTACTGACATACAAACATTTTTCTGTAACATTTCATTTAGTGCTAGAAAACTAATGTTTGGGAATCGAAAATGTTTTTTTTTTTTTTGTTCTGACTTGATAATGTAGAAGTCATAAAATACAAAATCTATAACAAAGTTTGTACTAAAAAAAAATAGGGTGCCTAAAACTTTTGCACAGTGCTGTGTTAGGTTCCCTCTCCCTCTCTCTCGCTACGAAGCTAGCGAGTAGCATACTTCCGCATTCCACTGAGCGCTTTCCAGCGCTATTCAAAAAAACCCTCTGGACTGTCATTCATGAACTCACAGTTTGTTTACTTCTGCCATGTGCTCCAATGTTGTCACATTCACGTCATGTCTCCGCCTCCCGTGTTTCCCCATGTGCTCTTGTTTTTGGTTTGTGTCATGTCTCCGCCTCCTCATTTCTTATTGGTCATGTTCGTCTCATTCATTCTATGTAATTATCGTTTCCAGGTGTCGCTGATTTCATCTTGTTTCTGTTTTAATCAACTCTGCTACTTAAACCCCGCTCCGTGTCCGCTTCGGCACGGAGTATTAGTTTAGTTTAGTTTAGATTAGTTTAGTTCAAACCTGAGGTAGATATGTTCCGTAGCCTTTTGTTCGTGGTTCCCAAGCCACCTCCTTGCCTGTGTTTAATCTCGTCGCTCAGTGCTCATGGTTTCGAAAACCACCTCCTTGCTTCGCGTATTTTTCCCTGTGTTTTTTGGATTACTGCCTCTTCGGCTAAATAAACTCTCTGTTTGGATTACTGTTACCCTTTTTTGTGGATGGATTATGTTTGATGGTGTTTTGTGTGTCTCTTTACGTTTGAACTTCCTGTTCCTAATAAACTGACGTTTCCCCTGCGCTTGCATCCTGACTCCCTCCTTCTACTACACACCACGTGTCGTAACATGCTGTACGTCCCAAAGTGTTTTATTCCTCTTACACGACAGCAGTTTGTCCGACACTAACCAACTATTTTTATGTACTAAAGAACAGTGTTCTTGTTATCGATTTATAGTTATGTTCAATATTGTGGAACTTTACTAACCGCAAAACAAGTTAGTCTGTCACGGTTTCACTTACTTCATAGCAGCAGAATAAACAGGCATTTCCTCACCAGCCTCTCTTTGTTTCTCTCTTAAATTATTTTTGTATGCTTGCCAGAATTCAGCGAAGGCCACGTCGTATGATGGGTTTTCCCAGACTGCCTCACATATAACCTCTGAGCCCACTGGGTTAAAAACGAGGCGGGTGAAAATATATTTGTTTTTAGGCCGAGGAGGCGAGTGATGTCTCAGGTCCCTTATGTAATAGACAATTTTCCACACAACAGCATTTAAATCATCAGGCAACATCAAAGACTGACCCTTTAATGTAAGAATCGTCATTCTGTAAAAGGACAAAGGGACACTTTCAGAAAGGTGAAGATCCTGGACTAGTGCTGTTTCTCAGAATCTCTGTGAGGTCGGGTCTCTTGGCATTGTTCGTACGTTCTCATATAACTAGGCATTTCACATTCTGTAGGCAATTCCGGAGAGGACGTACGTGTGTGTGTGTGTGTGTGTGTGTGTGTGTGTGTGTGTGTGTGTGTGTGTGTGTGTGTGTGTGTGTGTGTGTGTACGTTTTGCATCACTCAGCTCCACAGTGAAACTGCGCTATTATCAGCAGGGACACGTCTGATTTAATTGAGTCGTGTCACATTTCAATTTGAAATGACGCTGCTTCCAAGTACAATATCCGATGAGCTGATGGGAAATCCTTCAGCGGTGAAGCTTCCCGCTATAATCCCATTCCAGATCAAGACACACACATCACAGATTCCTCTAACAAACTTGAACTTTAACTGAATAAACTTTGACAAAAGTTCACGTCAGCCCCAGAAGTGGGTGAAGCAGAAAAATGCTGCACAGAGACTTTTTTTTCTTTTTTTCTTTCCCAGAGACAGCACTATAATAAATCTTGCCAGTGACAATCATTCCAGCCCAGAATCTGGAGTCCACGGAGCCAGTGGAGCATCCGGGCATCGACAGAGTGAGCAGGAGGGAGAGCAGGGAGTTCTTCCTCTGCTCACTGTCGTATAACAGTGGAACCATGAGAAACAGAAGATGTGTGCGTGTGTGTTATTACAGAGCAGAATCATCACAGGATGTTAAACCTTTGCAGAATTACTTGTCAAAGGATATTCAGAAATGTCCTTTAGTGTCCCACCTGCTTTCTCAGCTCCCAGAGTTTCGGTCATTTAAATTATTATTATTATTATTATTTACAGTATAAGCAGCAATATGTGTGTGCAGCATTAAAGTAGCACAAGTAAGCTCCTGTGAAATCGAGCTCCCGCTTGTGACTCTGTTTCATTCTGTAATCAATACCCGTGCAAGTAGAGCGACTGTTTTTTATTTATTTATTTATTTACCATTTATAACCATAACCTATTTTTGAGCATTTTTCACTTCCTTTATCACTAAAGTTTTAACATTGCAATCATTTTCTTTTACCATTTATCGACAAAGATATGCAAGTATATCAGAAAAAGTAGATTCTCTGTGATGTAAGAATGCATGAACTCTGATGATGGGACTAGACTATATGACTATATGATTATTGTAATATTAAAATATTTTTCATTGATGTTGTCTCCCTTTGGTTTCATGCAGAAGTAACAAAACACACTGTATTTTATTTTATTTATTTATTTTTTTGCTAAAGTGGCTTCCTCTGAATTTCTGCATAATTCTGACATGGGTACTTACTGCCATCTCTTTATAACACTAGAAAACAATTGAAATCGAATGAAATAATTCAATATTATTTTGTTTATTTCATCAGATTTTTTTTTTCAGGTTTAATCTGCGTCTTTACACACTAACCTAACGTGGTAAAACTTTATAATACTGCTCAGTGACTCGAAGTTAACTTTGCAGGAACTGAGCAGGAATTAACGAGTAGTACTGTATTAACACCTAAGTCTCTACTAGTAACTACTAATGAATTATGGGTAATTACTCAGTAAGTAATAATAAAACTGCTACATTGGTAGTTCATTATGAACTAAGCAATAATTACTTAGTTCACTGAGGGCATCCATCCATCCATCCATCCATCCATCCAGTATCTCACAAAAGTGAGTACACCCCTCACATTTTTGTAAATATTTTATTATATCTTTTCATGGGACAACACTGACGAAATGACACTTTGCTACAATGTAAAGTAGTGAGTGTACAGCTTGTATAACAGTGTAAATTTGCTTGTCCCCTCAAAATAACTCAACACACAGCCATTAATGTCTAAACCGCTGGCAACAAAAGTGAGTACACCCCTAAGTGAAAATGTCCAAATTGGGCCCAATTAGCCATTTTCCCTCCCCGGTGTCATGTGACTCTGTAGTGTTACAAGGTCTCAGGTGTGAATGGAGATCAGATGTGTTAGGTTTGGTGTTATCACTCTCACACTCTCTCATACTGGTCACTGGAAGTTCAACATGGCACCTCATGGCAAAGAACTCTCTGAGGATCTGAAAAAAAGAACTGTTGCTCTACAAAAAGATGGCCTAAGCTATAAGAAGATTGCCAACACCCTGAAACTGAGCTGCAGCACGGTGGCCAAGACCAAAGAGCTGTTTAACAGGACAGGTTCCACTCAGAACAGGCCTCGCCATGGTCGACCAAAGAAGTTGAGTGCACGTGCTCACCATCATATCCAGAGGTTGGCTTTGCAGAATAGACGTATGAGTGCTGCCAGCATTGCTGCAGAGTTTGAAGGGGTGGGGGGTCAGCCTGTCAGTGCTCAGACCATACGCCGCACACTGCATCAAATTGGTCTGCATGGCTGTGTGTGGGGTGTACTCACTTTTGTGAGATACTGTATATATATACAGCTGAGTCTGAATCAGAGTGCAATCGATACTTTACTTCGGTTTGTTTGCTGTTTGGTTTGGTTTGATTTCACACTGCGCATAATTATACAAGCAAACAAACAAACAAACAAAACCCTTGTAAAACAGTTTCATTCAGTGGTGAGAAAACCTGCTAGAAAAATTTTAACAAACCTTTTGTGAAGTGTGCATAGAATAAAAAAAAAAAAAAAAAAAAGCCAGCACTAAATACATGACTAGATAATTATATGAATAACTAGATTAAAGCACTCAGTGAATCACACCTAGTGTTTATTTTCTCTTTTTGCTTGTTAATCCAAACACATGGCATTTCTGCAGCACTACAGCTCCGTCCTTTGGCTCAGTTTGCGTCTTGCAGCTAAGGTTAACAGCCGCAGTAAAAAAATAAAAAAAATAAAAAATGCTGCATCCCAAAACACACAGCATGTAGATTCAGTAGATTCAGTCAAATCACTTTGGCCCTGTTCACACCTGGCATTTACATGACTCCTGGGTGATTTGATTGTAAGTAGACAGCGCTAAGCACATGCGTGGAATACGTCTTTAGGATGCATCGTGATCCGATCACTCAAGCCACATTCGGAGGTGGTCCGGGACACCTACAGTATGGCCACAACACATTTATAGTGTCACTGCGAATGTACTGCTCAACGGTTAAGTCACTGGGTCACTGATTAGAAGGACAGGGGTTCAAGTAACAACACCGCAAAGCTGCCACTGTTGCACCCTTGAGGAAGACCCTTAACCCTTGCACCAGGGGCGCTGTATCATGGCTGCGCTCTGATCCCAAATTCATAACAAGCTGGGATATGCAAAGAAAACAATTTCGCTGTGCTCTAATGTACTGTATATGTGAAAAATAAAGGCTCCTTCTTCTAATTGACTGCACCATTACCCTGAAAATATGTAGTCATTGTGAGACTATTTCATAATTGCGCTGACAGTAGAGCTCTCTGCCACTAGGCTAATTGATAAAGACAGTGCTGTAACATCAAGGATAAAAGCAGCTGCTTTTTTTTTTATAGCTTCATTCGTCGTCTCATCTCCAGTTCATTAATAAGCTTCATTAGCAGACCACATGATTACAAGGTTTGAAACGGTCCGTGCAGGTAGTTGAGATAAAATATACGCTGCAGAAGATTGATGTAATAAATGCGCGTGACAGCCTTCCTGAAGCGGTATGAAATCCGAACGCAAGTGGTCGCTGAAGACACATTTATAATCCCAGGTGTGAACGGCTACGCGTCTCGGCTGTCCGCCTGTGATCCGATCAACCGGGAACGCATGTTAGTGGCAGGTGTGAACAGGGCCCGTCTCGCTAGTGTTGACGTGGAAGTGGGCCGAGACCGACTTGCTGAGACGCTCTCTCTCAGACCTGAGTGTGTCTGCCGTGTTCTCACCTGCCTAAAGAACCGCACCGAAGTGGAGACCAAACAGACTAAACACCGCACAAGTGGAATCACACTAGCTCTGTAGCTACAGGCCTCACAATCAGAACACTGTTGTACATTATGATTTTAAATAAAGTGGTTTATACTTCACTTTGTACGGACGTTGAAAAAAAAACAAACAAAAAAAGTGGATGAAAGTGCAGTAGATGGGGTTTGGGTGATGATGGTTGTGTATCTTTTCCTTAAGATGTGTGTGAGATTGAAAAAAATGCCTCACGAGTCTTTCGGTGTGAATAATCTCTTTGAGTATTCATAGCTACAAAATGCACTCGTGGTCTTGTGCAGAAAGCTGTTAAGAGTGTGTGCAGAGTGGTGGGTGTGAAGTAGTCGGTCTCTCTTCTCACGCTCCATGCCTCTTTGTCTTCTTCTGTCTCTCTATCTGCCTCTCTATCTGCCTCCTCAGCACTCTATTTCTCTCTGTCTATTACACTCTTGATTTCTCTCTCACTCTCTCTCTCCGTCCTCTGAGTGGTCGTTCAAATGAACTCATAAATCACGGCTGTTGATGTTTAGCAGGTCTAGCAGTGACGAAGGAAGTGGCAAATAAACTGTTATGGAGGGAAAAAAAATGGGGGAAGGTTCTGCATGCCAAAGGCAACTCCGTGACAGACCGTGATAAAAAGCTGCAGCGCTATTTTATTTCTTCTTAGAGGTTTTTTTTTTTGTTTTTTTTTCTGAGTTGGCTCTTGGAGATGGCTGCCGTCCCTTCCCCGGTGGGGTGGATCATTTCATCTCAGACTCTTCTGAGTTTCCGAATTTCCAGACTTCTATTTCATTAATATTGCACTGGGACTAAAGGGGACTGAGAGTTCCCCGTAATGAAAGCTTCATTAGAGCCCATTCTTACGATTTGAATCCGAGAGGCCGGGTTTACATCCCGTGCAAGCAATCGTGTTTTAATGACCGAGTGATGATGTGCAGAAGTAAAAGGTTTGGTTTTAATCGGCGCTGTTTTAAGAGTATGTTTAGTTCTAAGTGGGCTGATTAATCGGCGAGGAATGCGGTGAAATGTGTCGCTCTATTAGCCAAACGGAAACTGCGATCGCTTTTTTACTATTATTAGTCCTGCGCCCACTTGTGCGCTCTGTTTTATGGGTTGTGGAGCTGCTGTTATCAGGGACTTCATTTGTGGAGTCGACATAAACAGTGCATGTAACGACACACGCCACAGATTCTGCACTGTTTCTATTTCCGATTTAAATCTAGGCAAATTGTGTGATATTGATCATGTTAACTGCTTTGTACAAAAGGTCAGATTTTCTCTTCTATTGAAGCTCTTCTATCATAGGTTTTTGCACAAACCTGTGGAGTCCATGCGGAAAAGTGGACGTACCAAATACTAAGAATATCATGTAAGACTATGTCAATACTTCTAAGATTCTACACTCAGGTTGTTGTCAATAATATCATCTGTAATGAAAATTGTTGTATTGAATTATAAAAGAATGCAAAATAGAAGCATTTTCGTTAGTGCTCTCAGACTTTTGGACGCCACTGTATACACACACACACACACACACACACACACACACACACACTTTTAATCATAAAGGAATGAATCAAAAAGGAATGAAAGAACTTGTAGTGATTTTGGCCTCTGTGTGATGAAATCGATAAACACCATGTGCTAACAGGTCTGGATCAAAACCGGGCATTAACAGGTGAACCATCTTGGACACTTGGAAAGTGAATCCTGACTCACAGTGTGCAGCTACGTTTTGTATGAAATAAAGCACTAAGCATGGCTACCTAAAGTACTGGACCAGTGCTGTGTATTTTTCGAGCTATGCCAGAGGCCAGCGTGTAAATAAAAGAAACCCCACTGCTCCCTCCTCGTCCTCCTCCTCATCCCTGTTCCTCGCTGTCTCCAATTTACTCAACCAGCCTTTCCACTGGAGAAGACACACACTCCCTTGAACCACTCATAAATCTGCCTCTGGAGCGAGATCAATGCTCAGACTCGATCCCCATTTATTACGCTCCTTCTTTAAAGTGGCGGAGAAAACGAGCTTCTCGTGCCAGCGCTGGAAATCCAAAGGGACCGCAGACGCGGAACGAGAGGAACGTCTGACGGCTACGAGAGCAGTTTGGTTTTATCAGTGTGACGATTCTTCGGCGTGTAGTGGGTGTATCAGGCACGGTACGCAGCCAAATGCAACGCTAGGACTGATGGAACCCTAAGAAAAGTGGAAGCATGTTCAAAGCTCAAGCCAGTAATTTTCTTCTTTGAGTGTGGAGATAATGAGGAGGCGAGGTTAACTACGCTGCTGTCTTTTTCATTTGGCACACGACCAATCGGATTCTGCTCAACTGCACGGTGAAATTGTACGAAATGCAGACATCATTAACTTTTAATCAAACTAGAAAAACAGATAGCATCGAATGCTGTGCTTTCAAAAACGCCACATTCACCCACACACACACACACACACACACACACACACCAGCGCATATCGCCCTGAAGATATCACCAGCTAATTAAAAAGTCTGAGCGTGCAAGAAACCTCAATGGAAATCAACATTGTTACTGAACACAACGTGAATATGATAACATTCACAAGCTCATTTGTTATCACACTTGTCTAAATGCTCCAAGGCTAAAACAGGGAAAAAGGAACTGCAGACAGGTTTGTTTTTATCACAGAAAAATCTGACTTTTTTTTTTTCCCTCTCTCCCCAGAACACACTCGGGACGCAGCCTTCTCACACTGGTAATGACGACTTTTAATTGGACTCACGCCGGTCAGCCAGAGTTCATAACACTCTAAAAGCTCTAAATTGCCTCTGTAACCAAAGTTCTGTTCGGTTGTGACTATATTTATTCAAGTATTCTCTCTCTGTGTGTGTTAAAAGCCAGAGATAATGTGGATTATCTCGTTGTGTTGACGGAAACAGATTAGGGTTAGACTGCTAAACAAGTGCAAACTTGTAAATGCAGATGCGTCAGGGAACATGAGATAAAAACATTGAGTGTTGTCCGGAGTTGAGTTAAGCAAGCCATTTAAGGGCAATATTAAATACAGAAATATGACAGTATTAATTAATTAATAATTTCGTCACTTTAAATTCCACGGAAAGTTAAACATCGAAGGAGACAGCGTCTTAATCAGAGGCACTGCTTTAACTTTATATGGATAAAATTATGAATTAAGTGATACAAGGCAGGTGCCTTGGTCTATTTGGTCTTGGTTCTATTGAAAAACCCCGTCTTGGACGCTTCTACTCAAAAAACAAGCAAACAAATAAACAAGAATCTAGCAACCAGAGGCATGAAGTGAACTACACATAGAAGCCCAGCTGCATAACCCGAGTCTGAGCAAATATTCACATTCATACATTTTCTTCCATCTTCTTCCACAACAAAAAGATTATAGCTTCCTTCTTCTCGATTGGATCATTATTCCAGGTTAAAGTTTACATAGATGAATTTAACTTGTAAAGGAAATGAACTGTTTTTGGAAACAAACAAGAATCTGCCTGAGTCAAAGTTACAAAACAAGGTAAGACGGGTAGAGATGGGGCTAGCTAGTTTTATATAGGTTCTTCGGTCTCCTTATTCATTCATCCAACCAGCAATCCTGACACACGGTATTCCTGATATAAATGCCAACACACATTAACCAAACCCAGGGCCATATCACCCTGCAGTTCTAGCCTGGTTTCCCACTGAAGCTAAGCAGGGATGAGCCTGGCCAACCCTGACCTACTGGGGAAAACTAGGTTGCTGCTGGAAGGGGTATTAGGGAGGCCAGCAGGTGGTGCTCTACCTGTAGTCTGTGTGGGTCCTAATGCCCCAGTATAGTGTCGGGGACACTATACTGTAAAAAGACATCAAACTGAGGTCCTGACTCTCTGAGGTCATTAAAAATCCCAGGACACTTCTCGTAAAAAGTGTAGGGGTATAACCCCGGTGTCATGGCGAAATTCCCCCATTGGCTCTTATCTATCATGGCCCCCTAATAATCTCCATCCCTCAATTGGCTATATCACTCTCCTCTCCACCAATAGCTGGTGGGTGTTCTGGTGCACTATGGCTGCCGTCGCATCATCCAGGTGGATGCTACACACTGGTGGTGGTTGAGGAGATCTCCCCCCATACTATGTAAAGCGCTTTGAGTGTCCAGAAAAGCGCTATATAAATGTAACAAATTATTATTAAACACTTACTTTTACTTAATGCAGTCATTTGAGATTGCAACATTCCAGAGGACAATATTACAAAAGTGATTTAAGGATATTGTAAAGCAGTTGCTCTTTATAAGCTGTATAGAAAGTGTTAATTTCAACACTCATCAATGATCTTCAAGCCTAAAAATGACCAGAGTTGCTAGGAGAACCAGGTAGTGCAATGCTTCCAGGCTATTATCTCTCTCTCTCTCTTTCTGTCAAGCTATACATGATACTTCGGAGATGACAGTGATCCTGACCCCTTCTGCTCTCCGGACCTGCCTGTTCCATCCTGATGCCCCACTTCTGGCTGGAGTTCTCATTGATTGGAAGTCACATGCTGCTTCTGAGGATGGCCCCACACGGTGCAGCCTAAAAATCATTGAGATTACTGAGGATGGTACCACTTAAAAACCATAAAGATGGCTTTGGACCTCAATTCATATGAACAGACTAGATCATAACAACTACAATCGCTGTGACAGCTTTAGGACTACAGTTGCCACAAACAGCCTCCATCAGTAAACAGTGGAGAAGTTCAACAAAACAGTCTTCATGTAAAAACTGTAATGAATTTTCCTGGTTACACAACTGCACTATTTGACCATGTAGTATTAGCCAAAAAGAGAACCCAGATGAGGATGGGTTCTCTTTTGAGTCTGGTTCCTCTCAAGGTTTCTTCCTCATATTGTCTCAGGGAGTTTTTCCTCGCCACCGTCACCTCTGGCTCGCTCATTAAGGATAAATTCATACATTTAAAATCTATATCCTGAATTTATATATTTCTGTAAAGCTGCTTTGGGACAATGTCCATTGTTAAAAGTGCTATACAATTAAAACTAAATATTATGTGTCTGAGAAGGGGACAGTGGAAAATCACTCTTGAGTTTTTTTATAGCTTCTACATTCTCAATGAAATTGTGTTAATTCATTATACGCTTAACTTTACACTTAAAGACACATACACATGCTGCACTGTTTCAGCTATTAGCCATCAAGTCACCATTCTGCTTTCAGTTCACATTGAAAATCTCTGATTCTCTGGGCAGATGATCGGGGGGTCGTGAGGTCAAATCCACTGTTGGGTCATTAACACTCAACTGCTCAGTTACTGTATATCCTGTCTTAATTATAAGTTACTTTGGATCAAAGTATCGGGTAAATAATTCCAGGCATTGGGAAGTAAGTCAACCTGAAAGTTTTCAAGTTGATTCAACACACCGAAAATTATTCACATCACACAAATATGCCGACTAAAGTGAATTTGGCATCTGAGTGCTTCAGTTAGCGAGACAATCATGAGATATTGGGCTTCATTTGAAATTTTACTGATCAGAACTGGATGAAGTTTGCCACCTCTTCAGGGTTTGAAGTGCAGGTAAGGCTTCATCCGCCAGCGATCAAGACCACTGGTGAATTAGTCATGCTGAAATACTAATGGCAACATTAAAACTATAAAGGGTGGAACTATTACAAATATATATATATATATATATATATATATATATATATATATATATATATATATATATATATATATATATATATATATATGGGGTACAGAGACATTTTGTTAGTGTGCATGTTTTGCCATAATTTCCTAAATAAAGTCATGAGCACTTGACAGTTTATCTGATAAATGTCTGATATCTGATAAAAGGAATATTGTAATATTGCAGTTAGTGACATGTTATATAATCGGGCTTTAGTTAATAGCACTGTAGTAGTATTATTTGACTAATCTAGCCACAGGAGGTCACAAGCCAGTGTACTTTTTGTGCCGGTCCCAAGCCCGGATAAATAGAGAGAGTTGTGTCAGGAAGGGCATCCGACGTAAAACTTTTGCCAAATTCAATATGCGAATCAATAACATGACTTCCATACCGGATCGGTCAGGGCCCGGGATAACAACGACCGCCACCGGTGCCGTTGACCTACAGGGCACTGGTGGAAATTGGGCTACTGTTGGTCGAAGAAGGAGAGGAGGAAGGTGTGTTAGAGGAGGAAGGCGTGTCCGTAGGCAGAGAGAGAAGAGGAAAGGCAGGAGTTTAGGACTGAAAGTAGGGACTTTGAATGTTGGTACGATGACAGGTAAAGGCAGAGAGCTGGTAGATATGATGCAGAGGAGGAAAGTCGACAATCTGTGTGTCAAGGAGACCAGGTGGAAAGGGAGCAAGGCTAGAAGCATTGGAGCAGGGTTTAAACTGTTTTATCATGGGGTGGACAGGAAGAGAAATGGAGTAGGAGTGATCCTGAAGGAGGAGTTTGTGAAGAATGTTCTGGAGGTAAAGAGAGTGTCAGATTGGTTGATGAGTCTGAAGCTGGAAATTGAAGGTGTGATGTTGAATGTTGTTAGTGCTTACGCTCCACAAGTAGGTTGTGAGCAAGAGGAGAAAGACAGATTCTGGAGCGAGCTTGAGGAAGTGATGCAGAGTGTTCCCAGATGTGAGAGAGTGGTGATAGGGGCAGACTTTAACGGACATGTTGGTGAAGGGAATAGTGGGGATGAGGAAGTGATGGGCAGGTTTGGTCTTCAGGTAAGGAACCCAGAAGGACAGAGGTTGGTAGACTTGGCTAAAAGTATGGAGATGGCTGTGGTGAACAAATCCTTTCAGAAGAGGCAGGAACACAGGGTGACATATAAGAGTGGTGGCAGGAGCACACAGGTGGACTATATCTTATGTAGACACTGTAATCTGGTGGAGATTAGCGATTTCAAAGTAGTGGTAGGAGAGAGTGTAGCTAGACAGCATAGGATGGTGGTGTGTAAGATGACTCTGGTGGTGAGGAAGATTAAGAGAGCAAAGGCAGAGCAGAAGACAAAGTGGTGGAAGTTGGAAAAGAAAGAGTGCTGTGTGGTTTTCAGGGAGGAGCTGAGACAGACTTTAGGTGGTCAGGAGGTGCTTCCAGATGACTGGACTACTACAGCCAAAGTGATCAGGGAGACAGGTAGGAAGGTGCTAGGTGTGTCATCTGGAAGGAGGAAAGAAGACAAGGAGACTTGGTGGTGGAATGAGGAAGTTCAGGAGAGTATCCAGAGGAAGAGGTTAGCTAGGAAGAAGTGGGACAGTGAGAGGATGGAGGAAAGTAGACAGGAATATAGGGAGATGCAGCGCGAGGTTAAGATAGAGGTGGCAAAGGCCAAACAGAAAGCTTATGAGGACATGTATGCAAGGTTAGATAGTAAGGAAGGTGAGAGGGATTTGTATCGGTTGGCGAGGCAGAGGGATAGAGATGGAAAGGATGTGCAGCAGATTAGAGTGATTAAAGATAGAGATGGAAATGTGTTGACAGATGACAGGAGGGTCAGGGAAAGATGGAAGGAGTACTTTGAGGAACTGATGAATGAGGAAAATGACAGAGAGAGAAGAGTAGTAGAGGCAAATATTGTTGAGCAGGAAGTAGAAAGGATTAGCAAGGGTGAAGTTAGGAGAGCTTTGAAGAGGATGCAGAGAGGAAAGGTGGTTGGTCCTGATGACATACCAGTGGAGGTATGGAAGTGTCTGGGAGAGATGGCAGTAGAGTTTTTAACTAGGTTGTTCAACGAGGTCTTAGAGAGTGAGAGGATGCCTGAGGAATGGAGGAGAAGTGTTTTGGTGCCGATTTTAAAGAACAAGGGAGATGTGCAGAGTTGTGGAAACTACAGAGGTATTAAGCTGATGAGCCATACAATGAAGTTGTGGGAAAGAGTAGTGGAAGCAAGGCTGAGGGGAGAAGTGAGCATTTGTGAGCAGCAGTATGGTTTCATGCCAAGAAAGAGCACTACAGATGCAATATTTGCTTTGAGAATGTTGATGGAGAAGTACAGAGAGGGTCAGAAAGAGCTGCATTGTGTCTTTGTAGATTTAGAGAAAGCGTATGACAGGGTGCCAAGAGAGGAGCTGTAGTATTGTATGAGGAGGTCTGGAATGGCAGAGAAGTATGTTAGAGTGGTGCAGGACATGTATGAGAGCAGTAGGACAATGGTAAGGTGTGCGGTAGGTGTGACAGAGGAGTTCACGGTGAAGGTGGGACTGCATCAAGGATCGGCTCTGAGCCCCTTCTTGTTTGCGGTGGTGATGGACAGGCTGACAGTTGAGGTAAGACATTAATCTCCATGGACTATGATGTTTGCGGATGACATTGTGATCTGTAGTGAGAGCAGGGAGCAGGTGGAGGAAAGTCTAGAGAGGTGGAAGTTTGCTCTGGAGAGAAGAGGAATGAAGGTTAGTCGCAGCAAGACAGAATACATGTGTGTGAATGAGAGGGATCCAAGTGGAACAGTGAGGTTACAGGGAGAAGAGGTAAAGAAGGTGCAGGATTTTAAGTACTTAGGGTCAACAGTCCAGAGCAATGGGGAGTGTGGAAAAGAGGTGAAGAAGCGTGTGCAGGCAGGTTGGAACGGGTGGAGAAAAGTGTCAGGTCTGTGATAAAAGAGTACCAGCAAGAATGAATGGAAAGGTGTACAGGACAGTAGTGAGACCAGCGATGTTGTATGGTTTGGAGACAGTTGCACTGAGGAAAAGACAGGAGGAAGAGTTCGAGGTAGCAGATCTGAAGATGTTGAGGTTCTCTTTGGGAGTGATGAGGATGGATAGGATCAGGAATGAGTACATCAGGGGGACAGCACATGTGAGATGTTTTGGAGACAAAGTTAGAGAGGCCAGGTTGAGATGGTTTGGACATGTTCAGAGGAGGGAGAGTGAATATATCGGTAAAAGGATGCTGAGGTTAGAGCTGCCATGCAGGAGGCCGAGAGGAAGACCAAAGAGGAGGTTTATGGATGTAGTGAAGGAGGACATGAAGGTAGTCGGTCTGAGCGAAGAGGATGCAGGGGATAGGGCTAGATGGAGGCAAATGATTCGCTGTGGCGACCCCTGAAGGGAACAGCCGAAAGGAAAAGAAGAAGTAGTATTATTTGACTGAAATGCTGGAAACGATTTAGTTTTTGCTATTTAGCATATTTTTAAAACAATCCAACTAATGGATTAATCAGAAAAATAATCAACAGATTAACTGATTTACCAAAATAGTAGTTAGTTGCAGTTCAAAACAAATCCTGTATGTTTTGTGTTTATTCAAATCTTTCATATTATTACTTTTTTGATCTCTGCAAAAATCATACTATTTGTAAAAAACAAACAAACAAACAAAAAAAAACCCCGTCACATCCATTCGGGGGTTTCTTCCGGGTACTCTGGTTTCCTCCCCCAATCCAAAGACATGCGTTGCAGGCTGACTGGAATTTCCAAATTGTCCAAAGTGTGTGAGTGTGTGTGTGATTGTGCCCTGCAATGGGTTGGCACCCCGTCCAGGGTGTCCCCTGCCTTGTGCCCCCGCGACCCTGTGTAGGATAAGCAGTACGGAAAATGAATCGATGGACATCTATAACTGATAACTTGCTTGTTATATGTAAACAAAATACTTTACTTATGAATATGTGTTTGAGTTCTTACTGAAAGGTTAGCCAACAACTTGCTGACGTGAAGCTGAAGCAGGTGAAGAGACATCAAGTTGAACTCAAACACCCGGTGCTAATTATCTAAGTAATAGAGTTACAGCCTGAGAAAAGTCTCCACAGGCCAAGTGTACACAGCGGATGAAGGTAGTGTTTATAAGATCCAGACTGCACTAGAAGCAGCCACGGGCTGAATGAAAGTCTGTACAGAAACCCAGCCGGTATTCTTCCAGGTCTAGACTGATGAGAGAGGAGAGGAATTGATATTCTTCTGATCACTAGATGTGTGTATGGCAGTGTGGAAGATGGCAGCACAAAGGCTTAACCTGGCCCATTATTGATCTGGCAGCCTCCTCTGTGTCGCAGTTGAGAGTAGCAGGAATAATAGCGACAATAAAGAAATCCATAGCTCTGCTCTGCTCAAGTTGGGTGCATTCATCGCTTTTTTTTTTTTTTCCTTTTCATTCCAATCAAAGGGCAACTGTAACAGTTGACTCTACAGTAACAGTAACTCTACGGTAACAGTCCAGGCTGTTATTTAAGAGTTACTGGAGAGGTGATGTCCCTCTGCTGGTCTTCTCTTCTGTTCTATTGGGAAGTCCAGCAGTGAGCAGGTTTGCTTACTGCAGGGGTTAAAAGCACCGTTGTTCTGTTGCATGCTGGGATACTCGTTCATGTCCCTTGTCCGTGGAAGGCTCGGCTCCACATGGGCTGAGCTACATTTAAAAGGTCTGCTGACCGGTCAATGCAGTTCCATTAAACCAGACAGGCTCATCCATCTCCAAACACACCACTGTGACTGTGTGCAGTGTGTGTGTGTGTGTGTGTGTGTGTGTGTGTGAGAGAGAGAGAGCTGAAAACAACCACACAGTCCAATCACAAACCACTGATCTGACTTGCTTTTTCTGACAAGCTCGCTGCATAAAAAGAGAAAAATTGTATGAAATGAGTCTATAATGTGTGGACACAGTGAAGCTTCGGGAAAACTTTTCACACACAAAAGGACTCCTCTGTGCCCAGAATTGCACGACTAATATGTACAGCCCCTGCAAAGCCTTTTTCAACCTGCTAGAAAAAAAAAAAAAAAAAAAGTATAGAGAGCTAGCGGGCGGAAGATGGTCGTGAAAAGGAAACACGGAGGTTGAGTGAAGTGATCAGACTTGGGAGGAGGACAGTGACAGGTCCTGACACACAACCCTTTCAGAAACATCTCCACGGTGGAAACAAACAAGCACTTCAGAGGGAGGGAAACAACGAAGAAAAAGATGCCAATTCACAGAAAAAGCGTGACAAGAAAATTCCTGCCGCGCCTAAAAGTGTCCGATAAAAGCTTTGCGAAACAAAACAATTCCAAGCGTATAATCAAGCCCTGCTAAAATATCACCGCTCTCAAACATAACTGCTGCATTACTGTGATACAGAAGATGAGTGATCTATTTCACATAACATATTTATTGGACATGAATACACACACGGACATTCTCTTTACACAACAAGACCCAAGGTCCTGCTCACAAACGTCATATGATTCATATACAACTTCCGAAAGTGTACTACGAATACAATACAGTACAAAATAATAGTTGGGTAAAGGTAATGCACTAGTATGATAAGCTTGGAAAAGTTCTTTTATACTGTATATAGCTGTAGAATAATAAGTAAATAAAGAATAAAACCTGACAGGGCATGCTGTTATAGGAAAACAATCCACGATGCATTCAGAAGTGAATTATTTACCCATAATACCACAATACCACAGCAATTCGTCAACAGCTGCAATTTTAACTGATTTGTGAACTTTTCAATCACTTTTTCTCCATTTATGGTTACATCTCAAGTTTCGGAACGTCTGCAAAAACAAGTTCCTGTTCACACTTCAATTCAATTTAAATTCAGTTCGTTTTTATTTCTATGGCGCTTTTAACAATGGACACTGTCGCAAAGCAGCTTTACAGAAATATAAACATTTCTGATTTGAATTGTCCATCCATCCATTCGTTTTCTGTACCGTTTATCCTACACAGGGTCGCGGGAAGCCTGGAGCCTACCCCAGGGGACTCGGGGCACAAGGTGGGGGACACCCTGGATGGGGTGCCAACCCATTGCAGGGCACAATCACACACACACTCACACGATTTAGAGACGCCAATCAGCCTAAAACGCGTGTCTTTGGACTGGGGGAGGAAACCGGAGTACCCGGATGAAACCTCAGTAGAACGGAGAGAACGTGCAAACTCGTGGCACACAGGGGGGAGGCGGGAATCGAACCCCCATCCCCGAAGGTGCGAGGCAAACGTGCAAACCGCTAAGCCACCGCGATATAAATTGTAAAGTTATTAATTGAAAAACATACGTAAAAATTCACTTACATTACTGAAGCTATAAACAGTCGTTCCCTCGCAAGCCATCTTGGAAAGCGCTGACACTGGAGACTCCTTACATAAACGTTAAGCAGATGTCTACTTACAGAAACCTTCAGCGTATGACTGATTTAATAAATTACACATGTTTTGTTGTTTTTTATTTTATTATTAGCATTACATTATGTGGAGTCCCTGTGTAACTTGCTACTATAGAAACGATAACGTATTCAAACATGATATAGAATGTTCGGACAACAATATAGTATAAATGTACTTCCTTAAGCAAAGCGCTTTTAAGTCGTATAATATACAGTACATGTTGCTGAACATGCATTTTGTACTCATACACACGTAGCGTATATGTTCTACATGACTCTGTGACATTGTCCCTGCTAGTTGGGCCTAGCATCGTCGCAGCTCGTGACTGACTTCACACTTTCGCACTGTGTCCCGCAGTAACCCTGGTAACTCTTACACTTGCTAGATCAACAAAAAAAGTTCTAGAGAACAGCAGCCGGAGCCAACACTGAGAGCAGCCAGTGTCTGCAACTGATTAGAGATGATAAAATGTCATGGGACTCGGAGGAATGTGAGACAGCAGTGACGGACGAGCTGGTGTGCACAGAGACAGGAGAGAAAACACTACGGCACTCTGCACACACCAAGCTATTCCATCTCATTACGAGAATATGATGGAGCAGCAGAATGTAGAGTCTTGTGATTACGCAGTATAAAAATAGAGATATGTAATGAATGGCTCTTCGAGGTTTATAGAGAAATCGTGTCCCTTTGTGCTCCTTTTATATTCCCTCAATTCATAAGTTTGAAAAGAAAAGTAGCAGGTGAGAAACAAAGCAGCATCGATATGCGCTACTAGAATAGTCTCGCATTGATCGACTCAGCCGGACAAGTACACCGTGAAGTACAATTTTAAAGCCTCGTATGATCAGAAAGAGGAGGACGGCCTCGTGAATCTGCCCCTTTTTACGAGCCATTTCATTTGGCAGTCCTATTAAAACACTGCGTTTTGGATCCTATGCTACATAACAGCCAGCTAATGCCGAGGGCTGTGCAATGGTTTTCTACTGCTTACTGTTCAATAAACACTCGAGCATGAAGAGCTGCCTTTTTTTTTTTTTTTTAACACTAGCACGGTGAAGCTAAAATGTGCACAGTCTCACTTTATATGCTAACTGTGTGTAAAATAATACCTCGTTAAATACGGCGCTTCTTAATCAGTGATGCACGTCCACAATGAGGAAATGCTCCGTATAATCTAAACTGGAGTATGTTAGCATGTAGAATATAGTTCATCGAAGTAGGTGTATATACACCAGAAGTATATATATTTTTCAAGAATTATTATTATATGTGAACCCTCGCTCTATGCAAACACGAAAACAAGAAAAAACAGGGCTGCTGGGAAAAAGAAGTCATGTTATTAACACAATATGCAACACGGGGTGATCGATACGCCGATTTAGAAGGCAATAACTGAAACAAATTCTGACAACAATTATAAATCGATTATTATCGAATATAATCGATGATAAGTTGAATGATCACAAAAAGGACATTACTGTAATGTTAATTGTTATTTTAAACTGTTAAACTGTAAATAATTGAACGGGCTTGCAAGGTGATTTTTCAGTAACTGATGCTTTTAAAATAGTCCTTCTCATCATCATCATCGTCATCGTCGTCATCATCATTCCCGAATTAATCCCAGATTCTGAAGTTGGTCACAGATCATTCAGAATGCAGCAGCTCGCCTTGTTTTCAAAACAGCCCAAAAGAACCCACGTCACATCCATCTCCATCTCCCTCCTACTGGCTTCCTGTAGCTGCCTGCATCAAATTCAAGGCCTTGATTCAAGGTCCCTTTCCAGAACCTTCAAACTGACTGTCCCTCAGTGGTGGAATGAACTTCCATCCTCAATGCGGACAGCAGAATCTGTCGCTATCTTCAAAAAAAAAAAAAAAAAAAAAGGCTAAAGACCCACCTCTTCTGTGAACACTTAACTAACCCCTAACCTGCTTCTGGTTTTATAGAGGTAGGTACATGTTCTTGATGATTAAATAATCTTGTGCATTTCATTAGTAACAACTGGCTGCTAATTACTCTCTTAATGGCTGTGGAAGTAGGAAGGGTGTACTTATTTTTTCCCATCTGGTGTCTGAATGTTGGTTTACTTTTTGACCAGATATTTTACATAGTGGTTTTTTTGCTGTCACTTGAGGTTATTAATATGTTTACGGAAGGTTTTGAAGAGCACACAGTTTAGGCCCTGATAAATAAAAACACAGAATTGAAGGAGAGTGTACTTTATTTTCCCCATGACTGTAGATTATTATTATTTTTTATGAATTAAATGTAATCTTTTGGAGACCCCAGATGAGATATGTTGCTCTACGTGGGCTATATTGAGCAACTGGTCTGCAGGGAAGTGACAGGTTTAAAAAGGAAATGTTAAATTGAACGCGCCACATAGAGCGAGCACAGGAACATCACACCACACAGGGCTGAGCTGCACCGAGACCGCTCAGAAGGAGGTCACCAAACAACACAAAGAAAGGGATGTAATGTAGCAGAGCAAGCAAACTTCCCCGATATTGATGGACGCAACAGATATGCTGTAGAGTCAATCTACGGCTAGTGGACACGCATCATTACGGAAGATCAAGGCCAGGAAAGATCCGCCGCTGAAATCAGAGGACAAATCTGCCAAACAAAGAAAAACAGGAAACAAGTAGTGCACCTCCTGTTTGTATTTGTATCTGTTAAGAGCAAATGATCTGTTTAATTTGAATAATATTAGGCTACATCTCCACTCCAGGGCCTACTGTAATTAGGTTAATAATCAGAACTTCAATATTACAGAATATGAAGAAAGATCAGATGCTTTAAAGAAATAAAAAGATGACTCACGGGAATCTCACAGGTTTTCATGAAGCGCACAAATGTACTGGCAGCATGAAAAGCAGTCATGAGCTAAATCTAGTCTGAAAGCTTTCCTCTCAACTGTTATTAAAAACAGAAAGCCCAAATTGAATGCAGCCAAAGTCAATCATTGGTCCGTACAATGGAAAGAGAATAGATAAACCAGCTTGAGCGTTTGCCAGCTAATTTATTGAAATGATAAGTTATTTCAAGCGTTATAAGTCCCAGATGCATCAGCCGACAGCTTGAGTGCCACCCCATTATCTGTCCATTTCACAAAGTGCTGCTTTTAAATGGATTCTTCATTGCAGGAGGATGTGCTCGTGTGAAAGGGTGACGGCTGTACAAACAGCAATTTGCACAGTTTAAGCAATACATGTTGTTTTTATTTAGTAAACAAGAGAAGGTTAAAGCTGTCGAATGTGTTTCATGCCATAAACGCGCGACTGCAGCTTAGAGGTATTTGTGCACAGGAAAATATTTAATCATGTTTGGACAAAGGAATTTGACAAGACCAGGATAACGCTATATAAAAAAAAAAATGCACTGCAAATTTGAAGAGTCTGTGGGAAAATAATAGAGGGATCCTGAAATGTGCTGTCAGTTTCACTCAGGTAAAGAGTGTTATACCAAAAAAAAAGTAAACTGTATACTGCTACCATAAGACTACTGATTATACATGTGTAAAGATAACTGATAGGAAGAAAAATCCAAATCATTATCCAAATGTTTAAATGTCTGGAAACCAAATAAAACAAACTGCTAGTTTTTGGTATACAGTTGAGTGCAAAAGGTTGTACCCCCTGTGGTTTTTGGATGGAAAAGAGGCCGAATTTTCAATATTTACAGAGCAGAGTTCAGGACATTATCAACATTTAGGAAGATGCTGCCATTTTATTTTTGCCAACAGATGTGGACTTATGGGTCAAGGTTTAAATAAACTTTAGAACATTAGTAAACAGTCAAACAATTAAATAAATGTCAATTAGGTGGGTTAGGGGTTAGGGTTAGGAAAGAGTTAGGAAGGGGTAAGGAAGGGTTAGGGTTTGGGGTTAGGGTTAGGAAGGAAGAGGTAAGGAAGGGTTAGGGTTAGGAAAGAGTTAGGAAGGGGTAAGGAAGGGTTAGGGTTAGGGTTTATGAAAGAGTTAGGAAGGGTTATGGTTAGGAAAGAGTTAGGAAGGGGTAAGGAAGGGTTAGGGTTAGGAAAGAGTTAGGAAGAGGTAGGGATTAGGGATAGGAAGGGTTAGGAGTTAGGGGTTAGGAAAGAGTTAGGATGGGGTTAAGGTTAGGAAAGATTTAGGAAGGGTTTAGGAAGTGTTAGGGGTTAGAGTTAGCATTACAGTTAGGAAAATGCTGACATTCATGGTTTATTTATTGTCAACGAATGCATTAAATATTTGTTTAATACAACAAAGTGTTTGTTAAGGCAAATGTTATTTAAAACGAGAGCAGTTAAATTAGTTAAACCAAAAGCAAGTTTTTTGTTGTTGTTGTTGTTTTTTTTTGCCATGACCCTTTTGGTCTCAAGACCTGATGTGAAGAAGGTAGTGACAAAGTTAACACAGATACCAAACATGTGAAAACCAACACAGCAAATGATATATTAGTATAAATTTATTTGTCTTCCTTATTTTGTCCCAAGGATGTACAAACTTTTACATTGGACTGTATGTCAAAGTAATTCCAATGCCCTGCTACTGTGGTGATCGCTCTCCTGGCCTCCTGAAACCCCAACAGCACCGAACAAACAACTTAAAATAGCCTCTCTGCTGTGATGTCCACAGACATTTGTAGGAAGATTGTATCTGAGAAGGCACCACTACCAGCAACACCAGGAAATAGATGGGACATGGCACAAACAATAAACGTCAGTGTAAGAAGCAAAAGCCAAAAAAAAGGAAAACAAACAAAGAAACAGAGCGGTTATGTGGATTCCACAGGCGGGACAGAAATCCCATTGTTCTGCTTCGCTGATAAAACAAGCCGCGAATGAGTGCAAACATTAATTTTAGGCTCTTGAGTCCTGTAAAAGAAGGATTACATAAAAGACTCGAATGGATCCCCAAAAATTACACAGTCCATATTAAAATAAAACAGCCACAACAATAAGAAGGAGACCAAAGCCGGCTCAGCGTGAGTCTCTTATCTCCTGCTCGCCAGGTAATATTCTGTACAGTGTAAAAAAGCCAGAAAAGAGGAATATAATGGACTGTCTGCCTAAATAATGGCTTAATTAGCTGCTGGCTTCACGGCTCAGCCAGCGCCGAGCAGATGGAGCTGGAACAGGACGAATAAAAGTCATCTGAATGGCAGGAAAGAGGGAAGAGAGAGGAGAGAGAGGGTCACTTGGACAATGTAGAAAATGCAAGAATGTTCCTTGAGGCGAGAGGAGAATGTGGAGTGCTGCTTTTAGGTCAGAGGAAAGACAGCAGGTGTGAGGTGGCTACCTGCAAGCCTGACCTTTCAGCATTGGCCAAATTTCACAGAAGGAGAGGAACGTTGCGTAATCTGTGGAGCTGTACATGAATACTGCATAACATGGTGCTTTATCTTCATTTCCCTCGCAGAGCAAGAGAAGAAACACCAGAGAAGCAAATAGTACATTCAGTCAATTCAAACTCACAAAGAGAAAAAAAGGGAAAAAGGGTTTAATGCTAAAGTGGAGAAAAGTCCTCTGTTATATGCTCCTGAGCCCAAAGAAGTCTGATTCGATGATGACAGATCAGAGACTGTAGCCAATCAGGGAAGAGGGTGAGAGAGAGATTAAGAGCGTAAGAAGCTAGTGAATGATTTCAAAATTGGTTATATACATGTATGTTTAATAGGCTGGAAAACAAAATACATAGATTAGACAATAAATACACAAAGAACACAGACTGGGTAATAAAAGTACACACATCGGGCGTGACTAGATGTCCTATTTTTGTTCTCCACACTTTATTTCAGCTAGATAACTAGAGGCAGAGCTTTTTTTTTTAATTATCTGGTACTTAGCAACTGCGACACACTGATATACACAATAAAGGTTTTTTTTTTTTTTTTTTAACTTCTCATAATGTTCCTTTATTCCTTTGCAGCATTTAATTATATCCTTAAAGGCATAATCCCTTCATACATGTCCAAAATGGCATAGTACTGTACTAGACAGTTTACTATTAGTGTCATTACTATTTTAGAAATACTACTTAGTGCACTATAAGGGCTGGCAACACAGCCCTGAAAAACCTCTCTGAACGTGTGCACATAGCTATGAGATTTATCTGTGAACAGTAAAGAACAAATCCCATCACAAAATGTTCTTCCACAAACAGCTTGCAGTAGAGATGAATATACTGTAGAGGCTTTCCATGAGGCTGCGCATATCTCCTGCAGCAGGCTAGCATGCTAACTCTAGCTAACTAGCCAAAATACAGTGTATAGAACAAAACCATCAAATCTGACAGAACACTCTTGGCAGTGATCTGCTGGGAAATCCTGGATCTGGGTCCCAAGATCTCAAACCGATCGGGCATCTGAGTGATGTGCTAGAACAACAAGTCCTATCCATGGCCAAAACATTATGACTGCTCACAGAGGAAGCAAATAACGTTGATCAAATCGTAAAAATGACACATGTAAAGGTCTGGGATATATTAGACAGTAGGTGAATAGTTGGTTTTCGTGTTGGATGCGGGAGAAATGAACAGGCGTGAAGACCTGAGCGACTTTGACAAGGGTCAAATCGTTATGGCCAAGCGACTGGGTCAGAGCATCTCTGAAATGGCAAGGCTTGTGGGGTGCTCCCGGGCAGCAGTGGTGAGTACCTACAGTGGTCAGTGGACCAGCCATCGATGCACAAGCGCAATGAAGGCTATCCTATCTGGTCTGAACTGACAGAAGAGCTCCTGTGGCACAAGTCACACAAAATTTTAATGATGGTTACGACAGGAACGTGTCACAACACACAGTGCATCATACCCAGATCAGTCAGAATGCCTATGCTGACCCCTGTCCACAGTCAAAAGCAACTATAACGACATGTGAGTGCTGGAACTAGACCTTGGAGCAATGCAGGAAGGTGGCCTGGTCCAATGAGTTCCGTTCTCTTTTATAACATGTGGACGGCCAGATACATGTGCGCTGTTTACCTGGGGAGGTGATGACATCGGGATGCCGGAGGAGGTAGTGTGATGGGTGAACCTTGGTGTTCTGGCATTCATGTGGACGTCAGTTTGACACGTCCCACTTACCTAAACATTGTAGTGGACCAGGTATACCCCTTCATGGCAATGATATACCCCGATGGCAATGGCCTCTTTCAGCAGGATAATGCGCCCTGTCACACTGCACAAATTGCTTGTGGATGGTTCGAGGAACATGATGAAGAGTTCAAGGTGTTGATTTGGCCTACAAATTCCTCAGATCTCAATCCGATCGAGCATCTGTGGGATGTGCTATAACAACGAGTCCAATCCATGGAGGCCCCACCTCGCAACTTACAGGACTTAAAGGATCTGCTGCTAACATCTTGGTGTCAGATACCACAGCACACATTCAGAGGTCTTGTGGAGTCCATGACAGGGCAGGTTGGAGGTTTGTTGGGGCATGCGAAAGACCAAAAGCATATTAGGCAGGTTGTCGTAATGTTTTGGTTCGTCGGTATGTAGCAATACACGAGTAAAAAATACACAAAAACACACTAAACACTAGTTCTATTCAGATACAGTAAAACAACTACACAACTGGGTAATGATACAAATTCCATCAAGAGGATAAATCAGACGGTTATCATTCACTACCTTCTCACCAAACTAGACAACAAATAAATGCCTAAAACTCCATCAGTTGTGAATCCTTTTTCCTCCTCTCTGTCTCTCTCTGTCCCTCTTTCTCTCTCTCTCATCTGCCAGCTCTCATTGGTCACCGAGTAGCCCAACTTCTTTTGTGCCTAATTTTTTAAAAATTTTTATCCCACTGAAGCTTTAAAATGGTAAGATTAGCTGCCCCTACATGTGTTTAACCATGCTTCATGATGAAAGTCCATTCATACAATTCAAGACTAATATTTACTTCATGTTAAAAGCCTAATAAACTGAACAAACATCACAACTTTCCTTTGTGCCCACTGACTGTCTGGTTCTTCTGTTTTGGCTCATACAATGCAATGAAAAGCTCTGTACATGTCTTTCAAATCAAAATACTGACAATCAAACGAATATACAGGCCCTGAGTGAGTGATTTGTATGGTAATGATGTACATATGTACAAATAATGAGTGAGTGGGAAAGAAAAAAAAAAAACCTGTGCAATATTTTTGCTCTTCCAGACAAAAAAAAAAAAAAAAAAAAAAATCTCAAAGCACGACCCACACTTTATTTCCAGCAGCAAAAAACTGCTGATTAACGAGAGGCATGCGGGGCTGAATGTGCTTCTTTGGAGATAATCCAGAAAGTGTAGGCGTGAGGCACACGTACAATACAGCACACGTCTTTTCCCATTTCTGTCTGCCTGCTCTGATTGCAGTGTCCTCACGTACCTCGAAGAGAGCTTTCACTACACAAAGTTCTTCACAAGACATTTCCTTTTCTGCCTTATTTATTCATACCAACAGCATTCCTTTCAGTGCACTATTTCAACAAATCTGACTGCTGTGGCAGGTGGCCAGGTTCATTAGGCAGTGAGAAAAAAATAAATAAATAAAAAGGCCACAAACACAGTCGTGCCTGGAGTCCCAGTTTACACTCATCATCATCTGCTCCTTTCATATAAATCCAAACAAATCGGTGTGTTCATACACTCAAGCGCTCACTTCCTTTCCTCTGCAGGGCAAACAAGACAAGGAAGATTTGTTTGAATAGGTTTGTCTGAACTGAATAAGCATGTGTTGTCTGCCCGGTTTAGTTTTGGTCAATTAAGTGTAAGACGGAGTACAAAGACTCTACAGTGCAACAGGGCAAAGGAGGAATGCGGCCTACAGTAGCGGGGAGAAATGACATGCTAGAGCAGGGGCTCCCAAACTAGGGGTTGCGACCCCATGTGGGGTAATTTGATTTACAAATGGGGTCGCGAGAGAATGTCACAATCTCCTCCTCTGTTTCATTCATTTATTTTACAAATTAATATTAGAAATATCGTAAACAGATCTTGTGTGCTAATATTTTGATACGTTACTGGGAGCCACATTCAGACAAGCCACATTTAAATGAATAGGATGCATGTTATTTTAGTCTTTTTCACTATAATGATACACTGCACTGGTGTAGTTCAGCAATAAAAATGGACAAATTTCCCTGTCCATCTACCTCCGCTAAACAAACTGGCATTGTGTCTCAAATCACATACTTATGTACTAAGTACTATTAAGTTCTAATACTAACCGGGTCTCCTATTACAGTTTAAATTTTAAAAACGTCTTATGTCGCCTTCAAACCTCCTGCGAGCTCTGTTTTGCATACCAGTCATCTGGATTTTCCAGATTAATAAATCCATTTGAATGTAAAGTCAGAGTTTTCAATTTGAGACGCAGCTCATGACAACAATCACAACGACAGCTGAAAGCTTTAAAGAGAAACAGAGCTCGTCAGCGTGTTTAACATCACTGTGTATAAAATAGCAAAACATTTTACAGTTCGACTTGGAAACCTGACGGACAGGGATGTTTTGGCTCTGGATTTAGTTTTAAAATCTTCTGGATGTACATACGATACAAAGAGAGTGTGTGATCAAGTATAAACCAGGCTTCTCCGCTTGCCGTCTGGGCGTATCACACCACCCTGGCGTGGATTATTTTCCTATAACACAACACTTCACACTAGACTGGTAAGTCAGTGCAAGGAATATTCCTTTGACTTTCATTCACTTCCATTACACATACGTGTGCTACTAATATAATAAAATATTCAAGTCCTATATTATAAATCTGGAATCTAAAAAAAAAAAAAAAAAAAAAAAAAGTAAGGCTGTCAAGGTTTGGGGTCGCAGAAAATTCATAATGTCCATTTGGGATCGTTTGGCCAAAAAGTTTGGTAAGCCCTGTCCTAGACTCTAGTAAGAAACTGTACTAGCGAGTTCCAAAATCCAAGAAGCGATAAAGATAAAGAGCGGGCTCAATCACGTATTGGGAAAGTAATAGCATGCTTTCTTATGGCAGGCGAATGATTATAACCGTGCTATAAATTAGTAGAAAAGAGTAATAACAAGACTCACTTTAGTAGGAAAGATATAATAAACAACTCTCCATTGGATTTTGTCTTGTACTTTTCATTGTATACTGTATGCACAGTATGTAAGGAATAAAACACTCAGTGTCATGAGTTTATAGGAAAACACTCCAGAAAAACTGGATTACTTTCCTATAACTACTTGTCCCAGAGTGTTTTATTCCTCTTACACCACAGCAATTTATCCCATTATAGTTATATTTAATGTTGTGGGAGATCTGCTGTACAAGTCCCTGTGAATGAGCTGTTACTATAGAAACAGTAACGTATTACACCGAGCATGTCACTATAAACCTGTGATTTGCAGCTGCTGTTACAGTAAATTAATCAACACTGTCTGACCAATCAGATGGGAGAATTCAACAGCACTGTGGTTTTTACAGTATGTACATTACAGCAGTGTAGCTCTTGGCATTGCAAAACTTTTCCTTTTTCCGTCCTACAACTTTGTTGACCTGTTCCTGAAATGGAAACATACTCATTTGGCACTTGCATCAAATTTGGCTTGTACTTGCCTCACTTGTAGGTCACTTTGGATGACCATGTTTCTGCCAAATTAAGATCATGCTTCACTACTCAAGTAAAAAATAGCAGCAGACTGTAACACAGTAGAAAGAGCCGTAGTGAGTTCAGATTAAGTCGAATTTAGGTGAGATTCTACAACTATCAGATGTTTTTTGTTTTTTTTTGGCTATTTATGGCAATGCACTCGATTCCAAAAAAGGATATATTTCTATCCTATGAGCAAAACATTATTGTAATGTTGACACAGGTCCAAGAAAGGTAACTGATGAGGATATATTAAGGATATACAGTATCTCACAAAAGTGAGTACACCCCTCACATTTTTGTAAATATTTTATTATATCTTTTCATGGGACAACACTTTGAAATGACACTTTGCTACAATGTAAAGTAGTGAGTGTACAGCTTGTATAACAGTGTAAATTTGCTGTCCCCTCAAAATAACTCAACACACAGCCATTAATGTCTAAACCGCTGGCAACAAAAGTGAGTACACTCATACGTCTATTTCGCAAAGCCAACCTCTGGATATGATGCTGAGCACGTGCACTCATCTTCTTTGGTCGACTTTTTGTAGAGCAACAATTCTTTTTTTCAGATCCTCAGAGAGTTCTTTGCCATGAGGTGCCATGTTGAACTTCCAGTGACCAGTATGAGAGAGAGTGAGAGCGATAACACCAAACTTAACACACCTGCTCCCCTTTCACACCTGAGACCTTGTAACCCTAATGGGTCACATGACACCGGGGAGGGAAAATGGCTAATTGGGCCCAATTTGGACATTTTCACTTAGGGGTGTACTCACTTTTGTTGCCAGCGGTTTAGACATTAATGGCTGTGTGTTGAGTTATTTTGAGGGGACAGCAAATTTACACTGTTATACAAGCTGTACACTCACTACTTTACATTGTAGCAAAGTGTCATTTCGTCAGTGTTCCCATGATAATAAAATATTTACAAAAATGTGAGGGGTGTACTCACAAGACCATGAAACAACTGAGCTTATGACAGACAGCGAATATGAAAAACCAAACCACTGAACATACATACAGTGGGGTCCAAAGTTTGCTTCCTATTCATATCACGTTGATGAACTTGATCTTTGTCCTGCTATAAATGTTGCCAGGGTTGCGGTTTTTCCACTACACTGGGCTTGTTTTGGAACAATGTTACAAAGTCTAATTGTCTGTAAACACAGGCTAGGCAAACAAAGAGGAAGTACGTACAGCGCATATAAATTGTACGGAATGATTTCTTCCAAAAAGATGCAGAGAGGGAATGGAAGAACATAGAGTGTAAATTGTCCACGTATTGCAGATAATGCAAATCAAAAATGCATTATGACCATACCAAGAAGTGGCTCAGACAGAGAGTTAGGGGAACTGTTACAATGCAGAAAGCAGTCTAAACGTTGACGAGATTTATATATAAACAGGTCACGGAGGTGTCGTACAAGGGATAGAGCGCTAACCGCACAACAGGAAGTGGTTGTGATGGAGGTAGGACGTGCAGGACACATAATCTGAATCTATTTAACTGGTTTGTTGTAAGACAGGAAACTAAACTCTACATGCTACAAAGGTATAATAGAACATAAAATGTTTAGATGGATGAATGAAAAATATGGAATAATTCTATCTACTGAATACACTGTAATAGTAAGAGCTTGTAGTGGTGTAGCATGAGCTGAAGGAATACACTGCGCTGTGCTAGAGGTGGGAGTAGAAATACGTTCTACCTTGTAATCACAACTACAACCAACACCATCCTGAGAGGACACAGCAGTGCTTCTCAAGCCTAACACATTCCGCTAAGCTCAATGAGCTGCTATAGATGTCACACACACCTCCTCAAATGTCACATAATGTTAAACCAAGCTTTACAGTGGCCTGCCATTGAGTCAGACATGAGAAAAAAAGCATTCTGCTCTTTTTTGTGTTAAAATATGGTTGCTCCTGAAGGCCTTGCCGCAAGGCAACAATAGCAGTTGCTTTTCTGGCAGAGAGAAACGTGATTCAGGGTTTTTTTTGGATCTTATCAACAGGATTATTTGTATTGTTACAGTCTCCACAGGGCTGTTGGGCAGATTGGCTACAAAGGCCACATTTCACACGGCTCTACAGGCTCAGTGGGTTAAACCTGAGCAATAGTGTTTGTGTGCATGCGTGTGTGTGTGTGTGTGTGAGAGAGAGAGATAGATAGAGAGAGAGAGAGAGAGAGAGAGAGAGAGAGAGAGAGAGATAGGCTGTGCGAGGATGAAACAAACACTCATGGTTTAATGAGGAAGAAGTGGACCGGTGAGGATGAGAATGGGCCAGGAATGGACCTGCGAGGACAAGGCTAATTCTTGTGCTGCTGCCCGACTTTTCCCTCAGGACTTCTCACAGACTGTCCGCTCCAATAAATCTGTCCTTAGCGGGACATGCCTGACTGAACCCCGCAGAAATCACCTCGGGCTGAAAATCTGGAATTTGTCTTAATCACCGGCAGCTGCCCGTGGCGCAGCCTCTCCGTGCCAAGACTCGTCAGCATCTGCTGGACAAAAATTAATTTCAGTTGAAGTTAGAGAAGAAAAGGACTCTGCGATACACGCCAGTCTAATTTTCTGTCCGTTAGTCGGAGAGGAAACTTTGACCTCTGCTAAGCTAAGAAGACAGGAACCTAGAGCGAGTGTGAGATCTCGATTAAGATGCTCAAGAGGTAGCGTTTACGCCTAACAGACATCCAGTGTGGTTACAGCCGAGGAGTAAAGTGTAAGACTATAAGATTAATCTGACACTAAAGCATTGCAGTGCTGTTACTTTGATCCTGAAGGATTAAAAAAAAGAAAAAGAAAACTGGCTGCCACTGACAGTCCTGACGCTGGAGACTCATTCCATTCGTGTTAAATAAACATATCCTTACAGAAAGATTACATGTTTTTCTTGGTTAAATAACAACACTTTTTAAATTTTTTTTTTTTTTATCCATTTATTATTAGCTTTAGAAACGAGACCATATTATGAAGAGTGCATGGATTACAGCTCATGCTACAGGAAATTAATCAACACTTTCGGACCAAACAGGTTTCAGAATTCAACAAAATCTCTTAGAAAGGCGTATTCATTAAAAGTGAAGCCTGGCTAGTGTGAAACATTCAAGAGTGGAATAAAAAGCGTGTTGTGTGGAGGAGATTCGGTCCTCACACATTAGCGCGCAAAGGCATGTAAGTGTTTGGAAGGATCTGGACTGCTCTGAGACACACATGCAGCACATAAGTGATCATGTTTACATCCCTTTACTATCCGGGTAGTAGCTGATGAAAAAGATGAAGTGGAAAAAAACAAGCAGTGAGAGATGTTGAGAGCGGTATTGAGAGAAATGAATGTGCAGTAATTGCAGTTGCTTTGTGGTTGCTTTGATGTCTGTTTTGCCCACTCTATGCCGAGATGCATTCGCTCATGCTGCATGCTCGAGGAAAAGAGCTCGTAATGGCTCTCTGGGCTCGGCCGCTGCTCTGTGATGGACAGACGGCACTGATTACATGCTAATGTGTGTGTGTGCGTGCGTGCGTGTGTGTGTGTGTGTGTGGCTGTCTCACAACTAGGCCACCTGCGTTCCACTCTAGCTTTCCTACCTCCGTCAGAACCCGTCTGCCTGCCGTACTCAATTACAGCCGGTCATGTGCTGCGCGGCCTGGACGCTGATTTCCAGAAGCGCCGAGGGAAAGGGCCAAGACCGAGTCTCTCGTCACAGCTGATGTTCGCTGTCACGCAGGGGAAAAAATGACAGCGGAATCTGGTACGGACCTGTGCATGACGCGCTCATCAATTCCCGGCAAAGCGTGCCACGTGTTCCCGGCAATTATCCTTGACATCCGTCAGGGGAAAACAAACCCTTCAAGGTCTGTTTAAGAACAATCAGCGTGCCTAATTGAATATGTCGAGGGTGATGGATGGGGTGAACGGACGGGAAGGAAACTCGGGGGAGAAAAACCTGAGACAATGTCACGCTCCCCTGAGCTCTCGTGGGCAGCACGTCAGTCTCAGTGCTGCCACTTGTGCGAACGCCAGCCACATACCCACCGTTTACACATCAGCGGCTTTTGTGTTGCGCTACGTTATTCCTAACTATGTTAACTGCTCGTGGCTCATTTGGATGGGTAAATAATTGATGAGGACACTATGAAGACCTGTATGTGGCTGAAAGGCATATTAAGTATTTAAAGAAGATTCAGAAAAGGCTGCAGTTCAAGCTTTATTACTTATGCTGAACCCTTTTCTTATTTATATTGTGTTCATATTCGAGATTAAAAGAAAGGCTGGGTTTTGAAGAAGTATGTTATAATTAGGCAGTGAGAGAGAGAGAGAGAGAGAGAGAGAGAGAGAGAGAGAGAGAGAGAGAGAGAGAGAGAGGGAGGGAGGAACACAGTATGGGAAGACTTTCAGATGACCCCTCTGTTTTAAGTCTAAAATGCTGGCGGGTTTCAGAAAGCTTCCCCGTGGCTGCAGGCCATCTCTCATCCTGCATGTGTGAGGCTCAGATAAAAATCTGATGCCGATGCCAAGCACATCTTCTCCTTTATGGGCTTCTGAATTGCAGTGACATTTTCTTTACGGTCCACATTCCTTGAAATGAATGCTGTCCTTTAGGCATGTTTCCCGCTCCTATGCACTCAAGACAGTCGAGCTCACAGTGTAAGTGTGGGCTGGGGCGAAAAAAAAAATAAAAATGCATATATATATATATATATAAATAAGACGCTGGCTCTGGATATCAAAGCCTATTCAGCTTAAATTGCTGTGGCGAGACTGTTGTCTGGATGGTCTGGAGAATGCTGTGACGTTGTCGTAACTGCCTTCGAGGCTCTCTCGTGCAGGCAAAATGTAAGAAATGGCTCTCATCATGTTCTTAATCGCAGGTGTAAATAATTAGTATTACGCAGTAAGTACTCCAATCCACCGTCTTGCATAATGATACAAGCGCTGACACGGACAGGCTGCTCCAAGCGCTGCATGCACAGTCGAAATGGGACAGTTTCGTAAAACATAATCACTTGATTAAGACACAGTGCTGGCAGGCTCATGGGTTAGCATTTAACGCGTTGTTTGGCAAACAAATCAACATCCATCAGCCTTTACTGGATTATCAGAGTGCTAAAAATGAGCCAACACATCTGATCTTGTCCACTGTTTTAAAGCAGGATATGATCCAAAACAAAATGTTTATTTTTTCACACGTCTACTTATTTACAATCTCATGTAGGATTAAGGAATAATTCAGGTTTGGTGTGAGTCGTTCTTTTCTATCGGCTTTTCTTCTTGTGTCTGTTAAAAACATATATATTTTTTTAATACTACTCTAGTTCTCGTCAAGCTGGTGCACTGCTCATGCCCTGTTATTAAACGTTGGTATCGCTGGAAGCAAATGACTTGTTTACACTTCTGTAGTGCACATTTACGCCAACTACCCATTATCACTACTCACCCCTGACAACTGAAGTGGTTTATGGAAGGGTCGTAAAACGGCACGCGAGAGCAATTATGCAATCCATCGATGTGAGTGAAAGTTTCTTCTTTTAACCCAGAAAATGTTACGCAACGACTAGTAACTGTTGCAGTACTTAGAAAACTTTCGGAAAACTTAGCATTTAAGACTGAGTGAGAGAGAGAGAGACAGAGAGAGAGAAAGAGAGAGAGAGAGAGAGAGAGAGAGATTTTTTTTACTACTGCCTCTCTGCTACTCTAACACATATAAAAATATTGTTTATTACTGCTTAAGTTCCTGGTTTATTAATGTTTACTAATGCAGTAATTAATGTTAGTTAAAGAAACCGTGATGTAAATCGCTATCAGATTACAATTACACGCGAAAGTGTGCTGGCAGGAAACTCGCCTCAGAGCTATTGTAATATAACCGAGTCAGTCGTGGTAAATGTGAAAAGGTTACGCAGGTCTTCTGCCTTCCATTTGAGTATTTTTGTTCTCATACTGGATTTCCATAAATAGATCTCCAAGCGCATGGAGAACTCTCAGCGTGAGAGAACGAGAAAGCTGAAGTGACTAGTTGTTTAACTGGTTGTTTAGCATGTTTAAATGTGCATTATATCTTAAAATATCATCTGCAAGTAGCTCGCCATAGATGTTTATCCTTAGAGAATTCTGAGGTTAAAAAAAAAAAAGGAAGCAGTTGTTTGTCTTATGAAATGTAGTGTATTTTTTTTTAAGGATATTCCAAATCATTTACTTCATAAATAACCAATTTGTGAGTGGATCCCGCTGGTGTGGGCTGCCTTTCCTTCTGTTCAGTAACAGAAACACAAACACTACTTCAGCAAGGGCACCTTTTGTGGGGAAAGTGAATGAGACATATGCCAGGTCTATGAGGTGCTTTGCATGTGAAAGCTTATACAACCATGTTTGTTAACGCTTAAAAATCTGACATTCTATACATTTGTTCAAGGAAAAAAGACATTTCTATTAATTCACTCTCTTTTTTTTAGATTTCTTGGGGGGAAATGGCAAAAGATCTAATTCCCAAGGCTACCCCAATTCCTAGAGCATGTCTCCTTATTTCTTTCTGCACTATTATCCATTAAATAAGTGAGTTGACCCTAAAACCTTCGTGCCATCTATATTTCCCATTCAGAGATATTATCCATTCATCCATCCATTTTCCATACCGCCTATCCTTTTGAGGTGAGGTTGAGGTGGAGCCTGGAGCCTATCCCAGGGAAGGCGGGGAAGGGGAAACCCTGGACGGGGTGCCAACCCATCACAGGGCACAATCACACACATTCACATGGACAATTTGGAAATGCCAATCAGCCTGCAGTTCATGTCTTTGGACTGGGGGAGGAAACCGGGGTACCTGGAGGAAACGCCCAAAGCATGGGGAGAACATGCAAACTCTGTACACACAGGGCAGAGGTGGGACTTGAACCCCCAACCCCAGAGGTGCGAGGCAAACGTGCTAACATTAAGCCACCGTACCCCCAGAGATATTATTAATTTCTCTAAAGTTGCTGATGTACTCTGTTCTTATAACCATCTTGTTCCTGAAGTTCCTTTCCTTCTATTTGTTTGTCTCCATCGACCTTGAATCCCTGAATGATTGTGTGGATGCATGATTAGCAGCATTAAATGTTCTTGTTTATCTTCAATGTCAATATAAGTAGTGCTAACAAGGTAACAAGGCCTTCAACGGTGTGCACCAATCTTTAACTTTGCTCATATAATGCTGAAGTAAGTGCCCAAATGATCAACAATCACTTTTCTGACTCTTCTCCCCTTCCTGAGTCTCCGTGTCTGCTTATCTCCAAATCGAATCCCTCCACCTGCCGGCTTGGCCTTGCTCTAAGCTCTCTGCTTAATGCTAGCTCAACTATTATCTCTCATTTCGTCTCACACTTCATTAACAAGTCCTTTTAATCTGGCTACATTCCCCTCCCCATTCAAACTGCTGTGGATACACCAATCCTCAAGTAGCCTGGTCTTTATCCAACTGAACTGATTCTGAACTGATAGTCGCATGCATATTTTGATGAATGCCAGTCACCTGTAAATTACCATGCACGTCCATGGTACAGTCGATTAACGTTCTTTCACGATGCTCAAATGATATGAGCTCAAAGGGACCCGAAAATGACAAAACGGCAACTGCATTGTGAAAGAGCACAGGGTGCACTCAATCTTTCTGTAATGCTGTCATTAATATAAAATGATTTAAACTAAACAGCATAATCTGTATATATAATTGCATAACCCATACCCATACGAAGCCGATCAACCGTGTTTCACATTACTGAGTCTCCTGATATGTAAGTTTCCACAATATCAGGAGCGAAATATAGGACATAAGTGTTTCTCAAAGTAGAACTAACCAGATTTTCACGATCAACACATTTCTTCCTGCGAATGATTTATGAATAAAATGCAGGCTGAAGCACTGATGCTGCTTGTAAGAGTTGCTAATGATCCCCTTTCTGCTAAAACTTCTGCTCTTCACATTCTTGTTCTGCTAGTTTCCGAAGTTCTAGCCTTTGAGAGTGTAATCCAAATCATCCTCACATCTTGGTTCTTATATTTTGGTATTTTTGGCATAGAGCGCTTTCTTTCACTCAAGAGAGTAATTATGCTCTCGTTTGCTTTACATCCTCTCACTGGCAAGTTTTACTTTGTATTAAAAATAAATAAATAAATCCTTTTCTGGCCCTATCTCAAGGATCTTTTTTCCCCCTTCTTTTCTATAATGACATATAAGAACACAGTTTTAGTTTTGCTTCAGATGCCAATCCTGCAGATTACCCTGGCCTCCCAGCCTGCCTTGTGCTCAGTGTTCCCAGGAAATTCACAGCAACCCTGACCAGAAGAAAGTGCTTACTTGAGATGAATAAATGAAATAAGATGGCATTTGATTGCTGGCATTTGAGACCAGCTGGTCTTTCAGACGGAGAAGCTCTCCTAGTGCGGCAAATCCATCTAGAGAAGATGAAGCAGTGTGATTTCTATATTCGCTTTTACCAGGGGTCATCAATGAAGGACCCTGGTCCCTATGTGAATCCGGTAAAATATTTCAGTGGATCAAACTGTGCACTTAAAAAATACTGTAAGCAGGACTGATAAATGTATGAAAAAAAATAACCGTAGTTCAGTGACTCTAGTTTTTTAAAAAAAAAAATATATATATATATATATATATAAACCAGTGCAGGCTCTGTAGCAGATCCTCTGTTGCAGCCAATCACATGAATTTATTTAAATTATTTAGCTGAAGGCGGCTCATCAAATTGCATTTCTAAAGATTTCTCAGATTTTCATGCGCTAGTGAAACTGAATATAACCACTTCAAATTGTCTTACTTATAGCCACGAGCTAATCATTAATAGTTAAAAACGATAAAAAGGAACTGTTGTCACCATTCAGTCATGTTGGTTGATTATCCAAACCTTTGTAAGCTAGTGATTTTATGCAGCTTGGACCTTCACACATTTTAGTTTGTGCTATACACATCTACACATAAAGAAGACATGCTGTGCTTCAATCATTAGTCATTATGATAAGATACCGTCTTTTTTCTTACTTAATCATCTCAAACTCTCAGTATGTTGCATACCCATATAGCCATAGCTATCTGAAGTTGTAAGGGAAGTGCTGTCACCACTAACACTCATTAAGTTTGATGTTCCAAAGAGCTTTTATCAGTATAGCATGCGTGTGACAGCATAAAAACTGCTATTAAATCAGCCATCTGACATGGGTGTCTCATGCACATACACAAATGATACACAAATGATACACAAATTGACAATCACTTCAGAAAAGTATTACAATATAGCGCATAGTGCTTAAGTCACTCTCAGAGATATGATCGTTAAGTCGCTTCAACTCTGTAGGAGTCTGAAACTGAATTACTGCAATGTAGCAACAGTGTGGTGGATGTTAACAAGAACGTTATTAAAGTCTTGGTCAAGACTTGCCAAATCAGCATTGTACCCGCATCTCAGTTAGCTCTAAGGTTAAGTGCGAAGGCTAAGACATTCAATTCAATTCAGTTTTATTCGTATAGCGCTTTTAACAATGGTCATTGTCCCAAAGCAGCTTAACAGAAATATATAAATTTAGGATATAGATTGTAAATATATGAATTTATCTCTAATGAGCGAGCCAGAGGCGACGGTGGTGAGGAAAATCTCCCTGAGACGCTATGAGGAAGAAACCTTGAGAGGAACCAGACTCAAACGGGAACCCATCCTCATCTGGGTGACACCGGATAGTGCGATTATAAATAAGTCCCTTCTATAAATGGGCCAATACTGCATGGTCAAATAGTGCAGTTGTGTAACCAGGAAAATCCATTACAGTTTTTACATGAAGACTGTTTTGTTGAACTTCTCCACTGTTTACTGATGGAGACTTGAGTGCAAAACTGTTTGTGGCGATTGTAGTCCTAGCCATCATAGCATAACTTCATATGAATTGAGGTCCAAAGCCATCTAAGACATGCTTCCTGCAAGACAAGTGAATCCAGCCAACAAGATCTTTTCTCATGCTTCGTCACAAGGCAACATAACACTTGGAAGAAAATGCTATCTACCCTCTTCCGCATACACGAGATCACAGACTCCCATGATTGCCTATTGTCACTGTGATTGACAAGGGAGTGAGAGAGAGCGCAGCAAATTTTGCTCCATTGGTTTCCAGCCATGGATGGCTGTGGCATCCACTTGTGTATTCCATTTGCAATCTCCCGATGATAGGGCAACCGCTTTTCTCTTGTGCCACTCAAGAGCCCAAGGATTTATTTTGTTTTCATATGAATCAACTCATAAAGAAGAAATGTGGACACTAACCCTGCCCCTAACACTAACACAAGTCATAAAAAATTTCAAGAGTGAGACTATGTTGGAAAAATAACTCTTTCAAACTGGCTTTTGCGGTTTCTTCTGCCAGTAAAATAGCCCATTGATGGAGCCTTTGCAATTTGTTCCCTGTGTAACTGATTTTCCAGGCGAGGATTTGAAGAGGTTGTTTTGCAGACCTTTCCTAAATGGTTTCTCAGTGCTGAGACTGAAACTGCTTTTTTGGGGAGAGAACTTCACAGACAGTTTAAATCTTAGTGTATTTTCATGTTTCTTGTTGAATATGGTTTAAAATGAAATCTACTCGGATGCATATTGCTAAAGCAATGTTGGTGTGTTTGTGTAAGAGGCAGTTTAATAAACATCTAGTTCTTGTTTTATAGTGCTTTGAAAGAAACTACCCAACACAAAAATGCAAATCACTTCGAAATTTCCCTCACTGCTAAAATATGCCACACTGAATGAAATATTCATGACTGCATCATTAAAATTAAGTAATGTTTGCTTTACTGATTAGAACCTAGTTACGACTTTAGATCTGGTTGGAGAGGAAGTGAATTCAATGCTAAGCATCTCTAATGGGTTTTGTTAATAAAGCATGAAAGACGCGAACGCTTTTCCGTCTGCCATCACTCAATAAAAGCCAGGCTCTGCATGTAAATACTAACAATTAATCAAATGTAGCATCTCATTGCCTTGCAACAATTAACTACACAATTAAAAGAAAGTTGGCTCAATACAGTCAAACAATATGCTTTCTCATTAGAGTCAAACGCCACTCAGACGGATTCAGGGTGCATGTTCACATATTCATTTAGGCATTAGTTTACTTCGAACACTATTTGGGAGCATAATGTCTTAATTATAAACAAAAAAATATTTACATACTACTATAAGACAAGAGATATATGTTTTGGGAGTAAGTCAACTCAAATAATCAACAGTCTGCCTATTTAAATGCTAAATTCTTCTGGTTCTGTGCATATGTAATCAGGGAGAGAAAAAAAAAAAAAACCCATGCTGTAAAACAATGGCAATTTAAACACACAGACTCCGAGTGCAAGCTCAATACAGTAACATAAGATTCATTTATTCATGATTTGTTATTTACGTGATCCACTATTGGACATGACCTTTACTATAACCCGATAACATATCCCTGGCTTGCCATGTTTTATGCAGAGACTTGTGCACTGATTGGCAGAAATAGTTTGTATTTTTTAATGCTTACTGCTATAATTTATGGAGTTATAGAATGAAGGACAGCTTTTTCAGCAAAAACAGCAAACGAGGTCAATGGATTTGGTGCTGACAAGTTGATCCTTAGCATGAGAGAGATGTAGACTCAATATTCACCGATGTGTACATAAATCGGCTGCTCGTCTGTCTCTCAACCTTTCCTTGGGGTTACTGCGTTAAGAGAAGTTAGGGATATTTACGTTTTAGTGCCTGTAATTCAGAATGAAGAGAAATCTTCTCATAAACTGTGAAAGAGATCAGGAAGGTCACACCCTTCACACATATATCAGCTGCACAAGGCCATCAACTTATAATTCATTTTGCCATCACAGTATTTTTTTCCATTTATGAATCTGGATTCATTATAATCCTAAATTACACACACCCAGAGAGAGAGAGAGAGAGAGAGAGAGAGAGAGAGAGATGGGGACAATCAGCAGTCAGATAGCAGCAGTAATGGACTATCTGATTGAGGGCTTTGATTATCATCTCATAATGACCCATAAATTGGTTTTATTTGAACAATGATGACTAAAAAGAGCAGTGAGCGATATAAGGAGATGATAAACAGATTTCAAGTTTTCTGCCAAAGCAAAGCCATGCAAAATGCACATCCATGGCCTGATCAAATCCACAGAAACGGAGATCAAAACAAGGCGATAAAAAATGCATTGCCTCTGGTGGTGTCTGGGCCTGGAAATGTTCTGTATACTTCTGCCTGCTTATATGTGTGTGTGTGTGTGTGTGTGTGTGTGTGTGTGTGTGTGTGTGTGTGTGTGTGTGTGTGTGAGAGAGAGAGAGAGAGAGAGAGAGAGAGAGAGAGAGAGAGAGAGAGAGATGAATGGAAGTGTATGCTTTAAGTCTAGGTTTTTGGATAAAATGTGTCTGCGTGTAGGTCGGTGTCTCTGTACTCTCACACCTACAGCATAATGATCATCAAACGCAATCTTGTATCATTAAAGACTTAGAGGTCAGTGAGGCTTTATGGGATTAGTGCCCTGGATTAGGCCTGCTGTGTGTGTGGATCTGGAGTCATTTGCTCCATTCAGCTAATTAAAAAGCACAGAAGCAGGCGAGGTCAACTGCAAAATTCCACATTGGATGAACATTAATTACCGTGTCCATCCTAATGTTACAGCCTCTACTCTGGCATCTACACACACATGACACATTTTTATATATGCATCAGACTGGGTTTAAAAAGAGTGAAAGAGTGAAAGAGAAAGAGATGGAGTGTTAGCTCTCCTACTCGCGGCTCCGCTACGGAGCCGCATATCTTCCGCGTTCCACGGAGCGCATTCCTGCGCGATTCAAAGGAACTCTCTGGACTACTTCATGAACTCGGCGTTTGTTTATGTGGCCATGTGCTTTTCTGTTTTTGTGTTGCGTCATGTCTCTGCCCCCGCTTCCTGATTGGTTCTCTGTGCTGATTATCATTTCCAGGTGTCGCGTGTCTAATCTCGTTTCCATTTTGTATGAACTGCATTATTTAAACCCCGGTCTGTGTCCGCTTCGTCGCGGAGTATTGAGTTTTTTGTTCGATGAGTTTTTGGTAATGAGTTTTGGTTAATGAGTTTTGGTAATGAGTTTTGGTTAATGAGTTTTGGTAATGAGTTTTGGTTAATGAGTTTTGTTCGATGTTAAATTGTCTGTTTTTGGAATATTGATTCTGGATGTCCCAGATAGCGACGAAGCAAAAAGTTACCGATGTTTTTGTTAACCAGGCATCCCCTGGTTCCTGCCTTTTTTATTTATGTTTTGTTTACCCGGCGTCCCCGGGTTTCTTGGATTCCTGCTTCGTTGCGTGATTTCGTGGACTGTGACCCTGTAAGTGATTGCCTCTGGGTCTAACCCGTTTAGGAAGATTAACGTGCCTCTGTTTTTGTATTTGTGGTATTTGTGTCCCGTCACTTTTGAACGTGCCTTTTTATGTTCCTAAAAAACTGACCACTTTTCCCCTGCGAGTGCATCCTGCTTCCTTCCTATCCCTGGTGTCGTAACATGGAGGGACAGAAAACATGGGGTTGTGATCTATCATGTTTTTAGACTAAGTGCTAAGAGGTAATAACACTAAAATAGCAGGTATTTTCATGTTTGCACGTCAGAATGAAGAACAGAAACAAGACAGACTGACAGCGAGAGAAAAGCTTGAGTAAAAATGCTATTTGTTTTTTGTTTTTTTTCTTTTGGCAGAAAGGACACGGCCACCTCTTGAGTCCAGTCAACATGAAAGAGCCTAAAAAGCTGCAGTGGTGCTGGCTGAGTGTACAGTTACACTCATCAGCTTCATCAAAAGCTATTGTATCCACTGTAATATCAGTGTCTTCTAAGTAAACCACCATGACTTGAAGCTTTCTCTGTCTGGAGTACGAATATGGTAAAATAAATGTAGCGCAGAAATTTGCCAAAAAGTACAATTTTTCATTTGGTACGCTGCTCTTTTTTTTTTTTTTAACCGTTTATAGTTAAATTTAATGTTGTGGAACGTCTGCGAAACAAGTAAGAAAATCAATTCCTCTTATTACTTAGCAGCTATAAACAATTGTTCTCTCAACAGCCTTTTTTTTCCTCTCTCTCTTGAAGTTTGTTTAAAAACAGCATGATTTTTTTTTTTTAAACCTATTCTTATTAGCCTTAGATTATTTGGCGCGCCCACCACATAAAACCCCTGTGAACGAGCTGTTACTATAGAAACCACAACATATTAGAATGAGTGCATTAATATGAACCTGTGATTCATGTTACGGCCAGAACTACTGTCAGAGCGGCTGTTGTAGAAAATTAACCCACACCTTCTGATCTGAGAAGTCAACAGCACTGTGGTATAAATAACAGATAAATAAAAGCAAAAAAGTATCTCAAAAAGAAAAAAAAAGGAGCCAATCAATTTACGAGCTGTAGTAGTGTAATTAAGGGGAGTATTGTTTTGCAGTAAATGTGTGCAATTGAAAGAGCTTACTAGGGAGTCTTTAGTGTTAGAATGCAAGGAAGCATTTGTCATGAATTTGGTTAACCTTCAGGTGCCATGCATGCAGAAGCTATACGAAGATGTATAAAGCACAGAAATAAATTAACAACCGACAATGCAACTGTTACCCATGACTTTCAGTCATAAATACATTTTAGTTGCTATCGCACTGTCTGACTTCAGAGAAAGCTTGATTAAGACCGTGGGCATGACTTATGATGAGTCCCATACCACATAAGAACAATCTGACTACCTCCTGGTGATATTCGCTTCTCATTTGCATAATGGTGAGACCTTTTTTTCCCCTCTGTCCTCGACTGCTTCGTGATGCTTTTGCTCCCACAATCATCTGTGTGCCATTTTGGCCTGTGTCCATAGAAAATGAAGGGGAGGTGGGACGTAAAACATGTGAATGTATCCTCATCCTCTATCCTTCCACCTGTGTCAGTCTCAAACCCTCATCCTGACCATTTTCTCAGCCACAGTCTCCTCAATCCCTGCCCTTGTGACAGTCACAATCCCTGCTCCTGCCCCTGTGACAGTCTTAGACCCTGCCCCTGCCTATGCCCCTGTGATAGCTTTGAACACTGCTATTGCCCTTATGTCAGCCTCAGGCCCTGCCCCAGTCCAGATCCTTGTCAGTCACCTTGCCTCCAGCCATGATACGGCCCTGTTTCAGCCTCTGTCCTTGATCCGGACACTGTTTCAGGCTATGATCTGATCAGCTCCTACTCTAGGCCATGCTGTAAACGTGTCAGAAATCATGTCTTTCTGAGCTAATAACTCAGCTTGTAGCTTAAGGGATTATGGATGCATCAATACCTATATTGATGTATCCTTTGATACCAGCATCCAATATCATGTGATACTATGTGCCGTAGGCCTGACAGCGATCTGGACATATTTCAGGATTAACAATGGCAATCGAAGCAAAGCAGACTGCAAACTGTGCTCTGATGATGACAACATTACCCTATGAAACATCTTTATGGCATTTAAACAGCATCTGTAATCGAGAGAGAGAGACCTGAGTGCTCAGAGCAGTATCAGCGAGCGTGGTAATTAAAAATGAGTGCAAGGTGCAGTGAATTGCACGCACACAGAGGATGCGGAGAAACTGTCACATATGAGAAAGAGTACTTCACTTCTGCGAGCACTGAGACACGCCCGAGAACACCTTGGTCGAGACAAGGTGGAATTCACGACACCGTGCGCTCGTTTTTACTCTAATGACCAGAGTCAGTGATACCGCTCTGTTAAAGATGCTATTTAAACACCATAACATCTGAGGGTGTTTTCACACCTGGGTCGTTTGAAGCGTCTGTTTCAGAACCTGGTGTGTTTTCTCCCTTGGCTAGGTTTGTTTAAACATTACTATATATATATATATATATATATATATATATATATATATATATATATATATATATATATATATATACATACATATACATATACACACACACATTATATATATATATATATATATATATATATATATATATATATATATATATATATATATATATATATATATATATATATATATGAACTGTGGCTTTTAATTCACATATTGAATGGCAGAAACATCACACTTCACATCCTGAGCTTCAGTAATGTGATGCCAACACAGATTTATATTTTATAGAAAAATAAATAAATCCCATATGGTTGTTTGTCTATCTGTGTCTCTGACTAAATATTGGAGTGTATTTGCGTTTTTGTGTCCCACAAGCTGTGTCTTTATTGCCTGTGTTGTTTTCCTTCGAATCAAAGCCGCAAAGCTCTGAAGGCCCTGAAAGCTCACTGCGTGCTGATGATACAAAAGACAGTATTTTCTGTCAGAAGGCAAACAATCAAGGATTTAATGAGATTTAATTTTTTTACTGTGCACAATATTTGCCAAATCATTTATTTGTTTTAATTCATTCAGACATGTTTGTTTATCCGCTATAAGGAAATCGATGATGGCGTGTAATTATCGACTCTTTGTGAACAAATTATATTCATATTTCTGAATTTCTTTCCAAATGTGATTCCCCCCCCCTCCCCGCCCGTTCATGAAAAGTTAGTAGGAAAAAAGTCTGTATCCTACATTCTGCTTCTGACGATGTGTGAATTTACGTTTAAGGGGGAAAAAATGGACAAAGAACATCAAGGTGGTAACAGAAACTCTGCATCATCAACCACCTCATCACTGATTATTTTCCAAAAATAATACACCTCCAAGTGTGTTTCCCTACTTCATGAGGGTCTGTAATGCAGTTCGTGCTGTAATCCAGCTCAGTGGTGAGGAAGCACACAGATCTTGCTCTGTATCTGACAGTGAGAGAGAAGCTGGAAGTATGAAAGGAGCTCTGAGGAAACCTGCGGTGCCAAAGCTCCACTAGCTCGGGCCGAGTCTCAAACGCGCAACAGCACAAAGACAAGGATGCACATGCTGACGTAAGAACACTGCAACGCGTTTTTTACACCGACTACCAGAATTATTTCACACGGACCACCGAGGCTACAGGGTGAAGCTGGAGGGCAGATACTCATCACTGTGCTCAACACATCACTGAACTTCTGTGCCCCTGTGTGTGTGTGTGTGTGTGTGTGTGTGTGTATGTGTGTGTGTGTGTATGAAGGAAGATAAAAGAAAAGAAGAGAAGTGGATGGAGAGATTTTGCAGGGTAAAAATTTTGTGTGTGTGTGTGTGTGTGTGTGAGAGAGAGAGAGAGAGAGAGAGAGAGAGAGAGAGAGAGAGAGAGAGAGAGAGAGAGAGAGAGAGAGAGAGAGTCTCCAGGCTATTTCAGAACCTTGGGGATGAGTGGGATAAGGAGGGATTTGGAGGAGAGAGAGATGGCATGACTGACAAAGAGAACAACAAGACCTGTCTCACTGCATCAGGCATCAGCAAGACACACACACACACACACACACACACACACACACACACACACACAGCAAACAACAACTCTGTGCCCAAAATTGCTATCTTCAAGTTGCACTAGGCAAACCCAGTGGCAGTCACCAAAACTCAAGGTATGGCAACGTCGGATATGTGATATACATCACCGAAATACTCATTCCTGACCATTCCAAAAGAAGAAGAGATAAAACACATAAAAACATAAACAAGCAACATTATATATTTACATGTGGCTGAGCTGTGATGCCCAGTTAAAGTGCACACACAAATGTGGCATCAGGGACAGCAACCAAAATCTGTATTAAAACATTAGAGACACGTCTAATCACATGAACACGTACAAGAGCGCACGTGCCTTTACAGTCTTGGGGCTGGTTTCATAAATGTCTATGCTCAGAATGAACCGATCACATTCCAAATCATGTTCAAAAGTAATTATCATACACTTGCCATCAATTAAGTGATTCTGATGAACCCAACATAAAGATCAGCTGTTTCTGTAGGGTTTTCTTGACATCATCTTGGTTTCATCCGACTGCTGGAGCCATGGTCCGCACAGAGCTTACAAAGGAATAGCATGTACGGGATCGTACTTATTTGAAAGGAGAGCAGTAAAAAAAGTCATTTCCAAAACATTAGATGTACCATGGAACACTGTGAAGGCCATCACCAGGTGGAGAAAACGAGGCACCACCGTGCCATTATAAAGACATTACAAACATTAAAGGAGCTGCACGAAAATCTGACAAGTACTGGTCACTCCCTGCATGTGATAACAATCTCTCGTATTCTTCACATGTCTGGGCTATGGGGTAGGGTGGCTTGGCCCTTTCTCACAAGCCCGCCTAAATTCTGGCAAAACCATGTGGCAAAATGTGTTATGGTCTGATGAAACCAAGGTAGATCTTTTGGGGCATAAAAAAACAAAACAAGACAGCTTACCACCCAAAGAACACCATACCCATAGTGAAGCATGGTGGTGGAAGCATCATGCTGTGGGGCTGTTTCCTTTCAGCCGGGACTGGGGATCTAGTCAAGATAGAGCAAATGATGGAATGATGGATAGCTTAAAGGCCTCTGTTAGACAGCTGAAGATGAAAAACAATAATGACCCAAAGCACGACTCCAAGTCAACGAAGGAATGGCTTCAGAAGAAGAAGATCAACAAGAACCCAGATGTAAACATTATTGAAAACTTGTGGAATTACTTGAAGTGGGCAGGAGATCCCCTCGCAATTTGATAGATCTGGAGCATTTTTGCAAGGAAGTGCGGAACAAAATTGACAAATCAGGACGAGCTATTAGTTGGTAGATTCTTACCTAAAAACACTGAGTGCTATATTACAAGTAAAAGGTGCTTTATTATTACTTAAGGGATGTGCACACTTATGCAACCAGATTAAAACAGATTATACAGTTTGTTTTTCACTTGAATTGTGTTGGTAGCTGTATCACATTAAATGTGGAAAAAGACCTGACATGATTTATCATGATATAATTTTTTTTACATCACAAAATCCTGCAATTTTAACAGGGGTGTGTAGACTTTTTACAGTATGTCCACTGTATTTTATCGCCTGCCAACTGTAGGCACATCATTCAGTATGAGGATCATTTGTATCCAAAGCATAATGAAGCAATGAAAGGTTCTTGAGAGACAATTTAGACAAAATACTGAGAATTCTCATTTTGATCCAGCAGCCTCGGTGTTGACGAGGCCATATTATCATACGACAGCTAGCAACCGGAGAGGGTGAGGGCCAGCACGCGCTTCCTCTGAAATACGTGATGCCGTGGCATCTTTTCGAACTGTTGCTCATGCTGCGTCACAGGACAGAGTAACACAATCAGAGGAGAGCGCTATCCGTCCACTTCCACATACAATGGCTCATAGATGCCCACGATTGGCTAGTGTCGCTGTGATTGACAGGGGAGACAGGGTAATGCCATCCTTCCCATGAAAAGAGCACGACTCATTTTGCTCTGTTTGAGTACAAAGTAAAATGTAAAGTAGCTAGCTTATCATGTGTGCTCTATTACGTGTTGTTATTTCTGTTTATACTCAGGGCCACTAGCAAAGCCATGAAGTGTGGTAACAAGATAACTCAGTTCCAGGTTTGATTGATTCACACAGTTCGTTGCGTAAGTATTTACCCCCTTGAACTTTTCCACAATTTGGAGAGTTACAACCTGGAATTGATATACCATTTGATTTACACAATACGTCTATGTCTAACTTTTTATTTATTTTTTACTGTATTAAAGTATTCACCCCCCTTGTTTGCAAATCTTCTGGGATATGACTGCTATTAGTTTCGCACATCTGGATTCTAGTATTTTTGCTATTATTATGTATCATGTTAGACATATTATGTAAATCAAAGGGTAAAAATCCCAATTAAGTCCTTTTTCGGTCCCTGGTTGAAAATATCAAGGGGGTGAATACTTAGGTATTAGGGTGAAGGCCAAGAATCTCAGTTCACCTACTCAAATTTCCAAATGATTTTGCCTCATAAATTTGTTTATATTATGCTGTAAAAAAAAAACAAAAAAAACAAACAAAAAAAAAAAACAACAGTAAAAGAAAAGAAAAAAAAATAAAGAACACTATGGTCGAGTTTGGGTTAATATCGAGGTAGGTGATATGGCAAAAAATGTCATTTAATAATACTTCAAGACATTTCTACAATACATGATGTGTATAATGTGTATAACAACCTGCATACAAAAACTTTGATGATGATGTTTGATGATACTATTATTTAATATGTACTAAAATAAACGGACACTGATGGGTAGAGGGGAAAAAATCTGCTTTACAAATGTAAAGATTCAGACTAAAAAAAACAAAAGCTTTGTGCACCTCGTGAAGGAAACAGCATTTTATATGCCTTCTGTCAGCGGTAGCTCATGTGTATGTGTGTGTGTGTGTGTGTGTGTGTGTGTGTGTGTGTGTGTGTATGAATGAGTAAAGCTCTATCAGGCGCCTCACACACCTCATGCAGCTCCAAATCCAGAATGATGAAACTCCATGCAGCAGAAACACTGTCGAATTGAGCTGAAGTGCTGATTACACAAAACCCTAAACACCTGAGAGGGTTGTGAAGAAGTACAGATATACAGTGGCTTGCTTAAATATTCACCCCCTTTCTCACAGCTTGTAGTGTTACAACCTGAAACTGAAACGTGTGTGTGTGTGTGTGTGTGTGTGTGTGTGAGAGAGAGAGAGAGACTACAAATTTGCAGTCTGCTCATGCTGTCCAACAATCCAAGCTGTCATTCAAACAGTCAAAACACTCCAAAGTCCAACCTTCCATGAATATTTATGAGCGGAGAGATGAGTGCGCAAGTCCCGAATGTGCATCAGCGTATGCATCTGTTTAGGCGGAAGATTTTGCATGTATCATATCCATACAGCTTTGATATGAGTAAATGAGGACACACTGACGTGCAAATTGATGGATGGATGGATGGAATTAATTACACACAGCCCGTATGTCACTCAAGATCTGTGATACTTCAAGTCACTGCTTCATTTACTCTGTCATTAAAGTGAATAAATAAATAAATAAAAAAACAAGCTGAAATGACGCTTGTGCTGCTGAACTAATGCTTCGGAAGACGTGAGAAGCGCGATGCCATCAAGATTCATCAATTATTCACCTGTGACAATATTAACACAGCTAATAGTCCTGAGATAAGACATTCCTGATCACACTTCCACTTCTGAGAGCAAACAACGGCGCTCCTCCAAAGAGCTGCAGCTGTGTGCATCAGCAGAACATGAGCTAGGTTGAGCATAAATTACCTCCGTGTTGGAGATTACGTACTAATAAAACATTAACGACTGCACCAATGACATGGTGTTAGGGTATAACTCAAAACCTACACTTACCTGCTAGTCATAATTAGAACGACTCAGTCATTTTGTTCAGGGTAAAAAGTGCATTTTTACCAACTATAAGTGTGTTTTCTTTTCCTTTTACTGTGTGAGGACTATAATGATTTCTTTATGTGAGAAGTGTTTGTGTGGTCTGTGATCACTCGACATGGTCACCTTGCTGAAATACACTGTAATGGCACATATAAACATCGGGGATTATGGGATGAACTGCAAACAGGCTATTTTATTATCAGGCAGCTTGAAGCAAGGTTGCTCTGAGAAAGATGGCTGGGCGATATGAAGATACAGTATAACACTGATATTGTTATAAACTACTATATATGTGTATATATATATATATATATATATATATATATATATATATATATATATATATATATATATATAATGTTTGGTAGAAGCTAATGTGATGCTCATATATTGTATTTAATCATTAAAATAGTAAGATTTATAGCTTTAATATATATATATATATATATATATATATATATATATATATATATATATATATATATATATATATACATAAAACACTTATTTAGTAGACATTATATAAATCATCAAACATGTTATTATTATTATTTTTTTAAAATGCAACACGTCTGATCTGCTGTGCATCATAGAGACGATTTTTCGAGAACCCGTGCTAGATTTAAACGAACTACTCTCAAGGTTTGGACTCCTCTGACTGGTTTACACCCTGATTTACATCCGAATATGTGGTCAACTGGCTGCTGAGCTCCAGAAAATATTACTCTCTGAAGAGGCAGAACAAAAATGCTGCTCTAGGTGGCGCTAAAGAACAGAGAAACAAAATGCGAGTAATCAGTTTCCTGTTAGTGACACTAGGAATTCTTTGACTTTTTTTTTGGTATGCAAAAACTCCCTCTGATGTCTTTTGCTGTCTTCAGTTCGTCCTCAGAAATTCGTGCGTTTGAGTTCGGAAGTCGTGATTATGACGTGGGGTATGTGGGGGGGGGGGATGGGGATGGACGGTGTAAGAAAACTTTTTTATTATCATCAAAACAAGAAGTTTATTTTGCTCTATTGAAAGAAAATCAAGAAGTGAATAGTTAACATGCATAATTACCAGTTAAATCTTACAATGTGTTAATGACACGCCCCCCGACTTAGATAGTCAGGGCTCACACGAAAAGTTCCCGAGTTATACAGTAATTCCAGTAAGTTCAAGTGCATTCGCCTCGTAATTATAATATTTCCAACAGGACTTGAAGGCAGCAATAAATCATATGAGGTAATGTGACAGTCTTCACAATATGTACTTGGATTCACATTCAGGTTTTGTAGTCTCGCTTACCAGGACATGATCTCTAACGAGAAAGCTTGACACACAGCACTGTGCAAAATTTTTAGGTGCATGCAAAGAAATGCTGTAGAGCAAAGATGCCTTCAAAATAATGAAATTAAATGTTTCTACATTAAAAAAAAAAAAAAAAATACCATAAAGAGCAGTAAACAGTAGTAAATGAAACAAAGTCAATATTTGGTGTGACAAAAAAATAAAAATAAAAATAATAGTCTCCGGTACAATTAGTGCAGTTTTATAAGGAAATGAGCTGGTAAGTTTTATTGAGCATCTTGCAGAACCAGACACAGTTCTTCTGGACACTTTGACTTTCGCACTCGCTTCTTATTTTTGCAGCGAAACCCAGCAGCCTTCATTGTGTTTTTTTTGTCTGAAAAGTGTCTCTTATGTAATATGCTTTTCTTTAATGACATACAAACATTTTTCTGTAACATTTCATTTCGTGCTAGAAAACTAATGTTTGGGAATCGAAGATGTTTTTTTTGTACTGACTTCATAATGTAGAAGTCATAAAATAAAAAAATCTATAACAAAGTTTGAACTAAAAATAATAGAGTGCCTAAAACCTTTACACAGTACTGTGGGTGTGGGGAACAAATCATGGTGTGGTGGAGGTGGAGGCGCAAAGGATGCGAGTCGACTGAAAACGAAGCGCCTGCTGACAAAAAGCATGCGGTACCATGGATGCACTGTAAATCTGAATGGACGAAAAGTCGCTGAATAAAACATTACTTAAGTTGGTATCTCTGAGTCATGTGCATTGAGTACAGATGACACATGCCGTTAAAATGCATCTTTTGCAAGGTGAAAATGGTTCTGGTAAACATTTAAACGGGGCTGGTTTTAAAGGGAACGCTTGCAGGTGTGGTGTGTTTGCACTCGTTTTCGCCACAATGCACTACCACTATGCTTTAGAAACAAAACAAAACATGCGTTCTCATTACAGCTCACGCCCGTCCCACTGCAGGACTACGTCTTGTAAGGAAACAACATTATCCACAGGCTGTGATATCACTTTTCTGGTAATTACCAGGTTCAGTACCATATTAGCCCAATCAGAACAAGCTGTCTTACCCTCTCACACTGAAATCGAATGTGTGCGAGGAACAGATGGAGGATCTGTCCGTTCTGTTACGACAGACGAGAAGGAGCTGAGATGCAGGGCTTAAGTAAGGAATAAAACACTTAGGAGTGGGCTGTTATATGAAAAACAATATGATGTGGCAGTGTGACACAATTTTTTTCAATAATAAATCATGCTTTTATCCGTTTACGGTTAAGTCTTTTTTATCAATAGCTTTTAACCAGATATAATGCTTGTATTGCATTGTTTTGTGTTTTTTGTATTGCTGTGTTGGATCTGTATTGTATTGTGTTAGATATCAGTCGTATTGTACAGCACTTTGGGTCAACCACGAGTTGTGTTGAAAGTGCTTTATAAATAAAGTAAGAAAGAAAGAAAGAAAGATGTTTAATGCTGTAGGACGTCAGTTGCATTATAGCAGCGATAAACAGTAGTTCCCTCACCAGCCTCTTTTGTTTTTCTGACGCTGGAGACTCCTTCCATAAATCTTCCATAAATAAACATCCCAGAAAACTGACCAACACCTGCTGATCAGTCAGATTTGAGATTTGAACAGCACTGTGGTCTAAAAAAAAAAAAAAAAAAAAAATCAAATAAAGCTAATGCACTCACTCACTAGTTTTTACAAAGTTTAATTTCAAAAAGGACAGAAAAAAAAAATAACTGCAGATGACATAAACTGTGAAGAAGTTCCGTGTTGTCTGCGCTTTACTGAGTCACGCTTGATCTTACCAGTGATTCATTAAGCTGTAAGCTGAGTTGTTTGAGCCTCGGGGAGTTAAAGCTAAGAGGTGACTCACGGAGCCGCTACAGTGTTAATGCTAGCTTTCCTTTATGTTCTGCACGCTGAAAATGCTCTTTTATTGAGCAGCAGTGTGAAGTTTAAAAACTTTTATGAATCTGTGCTGGTGAAGTTTTAGCTCATGGCTGCTCTAACTCTCGACATATACAGTACGAACACGCGCAAACCCTCACTCTAAACCCCTCGCTCTCTGATCCTGAGAGCCCTTCACCTGAGAATAAAACAAGAGAGTAATCCAAAACACAGCGACAGGAGAACTATGAACACACACCTGATTGAACTTTGATTGGATCGTGAAAAGGGTAGCCAGAGGTGTTATATGAAGCTGAAATTGCTAATCCCTCGTGAAGAAAAGTTTGTCGCACTTCAGATATACCGTTCCGTTCGACTGTATCCGAGTCCGCGCAGGTCACGCTGGGTAAATATCCGATGACACAGATGTTCAACCTCCTGCAGAAAACGCACGGCTCGAAAGCGAAAAAGGAAATTGCCATCGCGTGAGATGGAGCACGTAGTCAGAGTTTTCAGGAGTCACTAAAGTCTAATCTCTACCAAACCATTTGAAATTAGACGAGGAGATGAGATGACACGGAAATTATTTTTATTTATTTGTTTTCCTGAATGTCTGTAACATTTATCTGACTGAATGTGATGAAAATGTGAGGCAAGAGAAATATGTTAGAAAATGTGAAAGAGCAGTGGAGAGAAAGTGGATTTGTCTAGCAGTGAAAAAAAATGTGTGTGTGTGTGTGTGTGTGTGTATAAGATAAGAATTACACAACGACTTAATAAATGACTGCTCAGCAACTGTTTCATAACTGAGGATTAAGCTCAGTGGCCTAATCATTGCAGAGCCGTACACAACCCCACCCACACACACACACACACACACACACACACACACACACACACACACACACACACACACACACACACACACACACACACACACACACACACACACACACAGAGTCTGTACACTGCAGAAAATCATCCTGATGTTATTAGTGTGCCAGGCAGGATGTATTTCTCATTCCTGACGCAGTGTGTCATTCACCTGCTCTTACTCTCTTTCTCCCATGCTCTGTTGCTTATTGTCTTCCCCCGCCTTGCTCTTTCTCTCACACACATTTTTGTTTTCTCCCTCTATGACCGTCTCTCTTTCTCTGTCCTGTTCTTTCTCTCTCTGGCAGCATTCGATCAATCAAATCAAATTTAATTGCCCTTGTTGTATACGTGTATACAGTGGGATGAAATGCTTCAGCTTTGATGCAAAACATGAGAAGCCGTCTGTTCAAATGACATGATATTCAGTATAGAGAGAATGTAGATAAGTAAATATACCAGGTGGGGGGTGGGGGGGATTAGTCCTATGTGGTAGAAGTGAACGTAGCAGGAGCGGGAACAGAATAAACGTGAATGAGATTAAGGTGTGGTAACGTACAGTAACAATGAACAAGACTTCACAGAGAAATACAGAAACAAGAGGGTATAAACGGGCAAACTAATGATGAACAAAGACAAAAACAGCTGGACACATTTAGGTGACACGGGAATGATGAAATGGGGGCGGAGACAGGACCAGGAAGTACAAGCAAAACATCACAATAATAATGCGTCCCAAAAACGGTTTGTACTAATTTTGTGAAGAAAAAGTACATACTTTTGAGTGTGTCGCGAACGAGTATGCAAGTACTGGGACGGTGGCTGCGTTCACGCCATGTCGGAATTACAGCAATAACTAGATGACAGCCCGGAGGTTCTGCTCGGAGCTGTTTACGTCCTCGGACTCGGATTTAAATGAATCCGTGTGGGATGATGTTGTTGACAACTGCAAAATTACGTTAAACTGTATTGTATGCCTTTTGTTTATTTTCAGATTAATCTTGCATTAAGACATTAATAACAGTCAATTATACGAATTATTACATAAATATTAGATTTATTAGAGATAGATTAGATTAGAAGCAGCCACCAATTTCAGTGCATGATGTTGCGTCGGAGCTCTCAGAAAATACCGAGTTTACAAGTTGTAATTATGCGCTCTACGAGGACATGAACACTTTTTACGGGTCGGAATCTCACAATTACGGTAATTATGACATGGTGTGAACGCAGCTATACTAACACGTCTTGAAACGGAGGAGAACGTTGTTGCCTAGTTACGGACACTTTCAACTCCTCGTTGCATTTCACCTTTTTTTTTTTTTCCTAACGTGACAATAAAATACTTTGGTTAGTGGTTAACATTTAAGTTTTTATACTTAAATACTGAAGACACATCAACTACATTACACTCGTCCGCCGTGTTTGCAGGTTGAATTCGGTGAAGAAATAAAAACGTCAGAGTTGTGGGCAATATTACTGAAAACGTCTACTGAAAATAGCAGATCATCCGGGTACCTTTGGGATACTCATTTCAACATACTACGATTTGGGACACACTAATTCTAATCTCGGATACTATCGAGGCCGGATAGTAGGCGATTTCGGACGCAGCATACAGTAATAGTATGAGCAGTGCATGTTGAGGGAATTTGTGACACGTAGGTGTTGGGGAGTGCAAAGAGGTTAAGAATCCACATGAAAAAAATGGTACATTTGGCCAGACAACAGGGGAGTAAAGATTTGGTCAGATTGGTTTAAGAGTGGATGAACGGTTTGCAAATGTTTTCATTAAATTTCTTAATCCGCCACAGGGTGCTGCAATTCCCTGTGCCAGTGATACAGCTGCTGAGGCTGGCGGAGATTTGCTCTCTTCATTCATCGCAAGAATTATTGGCTATGCTGAGCTTCATTTGGTGAGAGTAGAGCGTCCGAGGAAAGAGGTCCCCTGTGATGTGTACATCAAGGAACATGGAGCTCTTGACTGCCTTTAATGTGTGGTGTAAAGTGATCGCTGCAGGGCCAGCTGAAGTCAATGACCATCTCTTGTGTTGTGTCCACATTAAGAAACAGCTTGTTGTTTCTCCACCTCCTCTCTGTATGAGAGGGGTAATCGTGGACATTCAACTGTCCTTTACATCACATATTACTAATCTAACACGGTCCTGTCGGTTTATCCTTTACAACATTAGAAGGATTCGTTCATTTCTAACACAGGCCACATAGTTGCTTGTGGAGTCTCTTGTCATTTCCAGACTAGACTACTGCAACTCGCTCCTGGCAGGTCTACCTTTGAGTGCCACCCGTCCTCTACAGATGATCCAGAATGCAGCTGCACGACTTGTTTTCAACCTCCCTAAGTTGTCTCACACCACCCCGTTGCTGCGCTCCCTTCACTGGCTTCCAGTAGCTGCACGCATCAGATTCAAAACATTGATGCTTGCCTACAAAGCCAAAAGTGGAACAGCACCCTCTTATCTTAGAGCTCTCATCACCCCACGCACCCCACCACGCTCCCTCAGGTCAACAAGCACTGCTCGACTGGTCCCACCCTCTCTCAGGATACAAGGTAGATCTGCCTCAGGACTTTTCTCTGTTCTGGCACCAAGGTGGTGGAATGAACTTCCCATCAATGTCAGAACAGCTGAGTCGCTGGCTATCTTCAAGAAATGCCTAAAGACATACCTCTTTCTTAAATACTTACCCCCTGATAGTTAATGTTTTCTTCTTCTTCAAAAAAAAAAAAAAAAAAAAAAAAACCTCCTAACAGTTGCTCTCTTTTCAACAGGTTTGTGTTCAGTGCACTTCGTTGTAATCGTACGAACCAGAAATGAAATATTAATTGATGGAGAATTTAAAGCACTCTTGTACGTCGCTCTGGATAAGGGCGTCTGCTAAATGCTATAAATGTAAATGTAAATGTATGACTTGCCCCAACTGTGTTGTATCATCGACAAACGTTGGGCTGTCGTTTGAAGCACATTCGTGAGTCAGCACTGGTCTTTACACATAGCAGACTAACGTCCCAGCCACAGATTTATTGTTATTCTAGATTAATTTAGCTCTTTCATTCAGGAAGTCAAGGGTCCAGTTACAGAAGGAGATCTTCCTGCCAAGAAGGCTTATTTTCCCTTTAAGCTACAGCGAGATGAATCTGCTGGATGTTAAAGTTAAAGGTGCATTAGTCAATATTAGTCATGACAGAGCTCTACTTCGACTCGTTTAAGTGGGCGCAGTACAACAACATTAGAATGTTTTTTTTTTTTTTTTTTTTTACCTCTTGAAGCCACTCATGTACACCAATAATCTACGGTGGCTGGTGAGTACAATTACCTGCGTCTCTAAGTCTCTAATATCTACTTGATTCATTATATAAAGCATCCATTCAAAAAATTGCACAGACTGTGCTTATATACAAGAGAAATGTCACTAATGCTGCCTCTGTCTTAGAGAGAAATATATTAGTAAATGTGAATGTGCACTGGATAGAAAATGGATTTGACTACCAGTATTGCACTTTTAATCTTTTGAGTTTACAAACAGGCATTTTTTTCAGGTTACTCAGTGATGCTAATGGTCAGGACACCAGAGAGGACACAGTGGCCATATTTGGCACTGGAATGATGATGATGATGATGATGATGATGATGATGATCTTTAGTAAAGGAGGCTGATTAAGAACATCATCATCCACACACCTCCTGAGGCAGTCACAGATGCTGTATACTGTTGCAATCAAAATTGTTCAATCCCCATTGCAAATCAGGTTTATTGTCAAAATGTACAGACTTTCAGCTGTTTGCAATGAACAAATCAAACATATGCAACAAAAAACAAAACAATGCTTCAAGTGGTTTCCCCAAATTCAACTGAAAATGCAACTTATATTGACTTCTCCAGTTTCAAAATTATTCAACCCCTTCATGGCAAGCATATTTAGTACTTAGTAGAGCACCCGTTCCTGAGGAATCTCAGCCCATTCCTCATGAGCAATGGCCTCCAGTTCAGTAATATTCTTGGGTTTGTGTGCTGCAACCACCTTCTTCAAATCCCACCAGAGATTTTCTATGGGGTTCAAGTCAGGTGACTGTGATGGCCCTGTAGAATCTTTCAGGACTTCTTTTGCAACCAAGCCTTGGTGGAATTTGAGCTATGCTTGGGATCACTGTCCTGATGGAAGGTCCAATGACGCCCAAGCTTCAGCTTCCTCACAGACGGCATGACGTGTTCTCCTAGGATTTCCTGATACTTCAATGAATCCATCGTGCCTTCCACATGCTGCAGGTTTCCAGTGCCAGAGGATGCAAAGCAGCCCCAGAGCATCATCGAGCCACCACCATGCTTGACTGTGGACAGAGTGTTCTTTCTTCATTCTTCTTTCTCCAGACATACAGCTGAAAAGTTCCAGATTTGTTTCATCGCTCCACGGAACATAATCCCAAAACTTCTGTGGCTTATTTATATGATTCTGAGCTGACATTTCTCGTGCTTTTGGGTCAGTAGTGGTGTACATCTTGGAGTTCTGGCATGGAAACCTTCTGTGTTTAGTACCCGCCATACTGTGCTCACTGAAACCTCAGTGCCTGTTTCCATCAAGTCTTGCTGCAGGTCTTTTGCAGTCACTCGAGGGTTTTTCACAACCTGCCTTCTCAGAAATCTGGTTGTAGCCGTTGATAGCTTCCTTTTTCTGCCCCATCCAGGTATTTCATGTATTTTCTGCCCCTAGCCAGTTCAGGTATTTCATGTGTTCCAGCTCAAGCACACCGGGTACAACTATTGAAGCCCTTGATTACTTGCATCAAGTGTGCTTGAGACAACACCTATTTTGTATATTTGTGCTTTTGTGAGGGATTCTATTCAGAGGGTTGAATAATTTTGATTGCAACTGTAATGCCCCAAAGTGGCAACCTTCCTGAACATATTCCTCTGCTTGAATCTAATCCAAAGCCTTTATCATTTTTTTAAAGTAAAAAATACCCTGCACTCCTACACCGGGGCTAAACTGATAAGTGAATCGGTAATCTGAGCGCACCTCCTCCAGGGAAGAGACCCTGAGGTGTGATGCGTGCTCACTTCCTGAGAAAGTGAGTGACAGCGATCAGAGCAGACTGATGGAGCTGTGCTCAGACACAGAAACACAAGTTTAATATTTCCCCATGGAAAACCAGAGGCTCTTTTTTCCCCCCTCTGGATACAGACACATCAAACATCACAGAATAGATCGAGAAGGCGAGTGGTGGGCCTCAGGAATACTTCAAATACCACCATTACTGACAAGAAGTCAGACAGGGATAGGAAAACTGCTTCTCCTACGGATTATGACTTGCTATGCTGCGAAACTTTTCACTAATGTGTTCATCTGACACATGAGAGGGAACAATGTGCAATCAGAGAGAGAGAGAGAGAGAGAAAGAGAGAGAGACCAAGAAAAGTGGACATGCAAATGGAGCATCCATTGTTGTGCCATCCAAGTCAAATGTTTCCACTCATCACAATAGTAACGTAAAATTCTCCTCATTATATATAATGCCATACTGTATCTACAGTGTTATGTTAATTATTCTGAATTGTTTTCAGTGAAGATGCTGGGTTCTGAAACGCCAGATCGTCCCTGAGAATACATCTGAATATAAATGTGGGATGTGGGATGGTGGATGGGTGTGTGTTTAGGGAGTTGAGAGAAAGTGAGAAAGCCCTGGAGTCTCAAAGAGGCTTACTCAGGAGAAAAGGAGACTGTGATTATAGAGTCAGAACAATCCTGCTGAGTAAAATCAGCCTTAAAATGTCATTTCTGTCACTTGACATGTTTTGAACGCTTTCACTGTTCACTTTTCTCCCTACAGCAGAGCCTCACAATGAGCCACATGATTGCTTATAATATGACAGTATGCAACAACTTTAATGAGTTTCATCATTAACTGTAGAAAAAACAACAACAACAACAACAACAACAACACACTTTCTCTAAACCTAAATTGTAGTTTAAATGACAGGTAATTACATAACAATTAAAGAAGGAAAATAAAGGGTAATACAAATACTCTTGAAACGGCTCTGATTGCCAAATTGCCAAACTATTGTTTTTTAATATTATGATGTTTCACAACCTACCATTACACACACACACACACACACACACACACACACACACACAATTCACAATGAACAGGTAACATGCTCAGCACATATACAAATAAAGGTATGAAAAAGGCATGTGAGTGGAAGGTTTATACAGATTTATAGCCATGTACTATGTTTTGGCCACGCCCACCTCGAGTTTAAATCCGAATACAGATATAGATATGGATATTCGGAGCACTAAACAGATACAGATACACATAGTGGCATTGCTTTAGTATATATAGTGTATACTACTAGGGGTGTAACGCAATGGATTGGTAGTATATACGCTTTTTCTTCCCTTCACTCCTGCCCCAATCCTCTTGCTGTCTGTCATGGTGCACGCTAGCAATCTGACTTGTTCCACTCAATTCCCCTGTGAAATTGGATCTGATCCAGCCATCATTGTGGAGCTCATGATGGATGAAACAGACTAATACACAGGTAAAATAAGTAGCATCGTGCACAGCGGGTCCGGGTATTAAAGCAGAGCGAGGCCTGATTACTCACTTCAACCATTTTCAATAAGCAGGTTGATGGAATACTACAGGAAATAACATTCCACAAAGAACGGCTTTAATTGAGGGGGAAAGATAACGAGTAAAAGGAAGGATGAATTAGAGACGTAAGAAAAAAGAGGGACAGAGTTGCTTTTAGAAGAGTGAATGTGCTGAGGTATGGTGTGAGGATTACTGATTAATACTGTATTTTTATTGTACAACATTGTGAAGTGTTTCCCTCACTCTGTGTGTACTGAACACACTGTTTATCTAATCCTAATCCTGACACACTCTCTATTGTTCAGATAATCCTAATCCTCACACACTCTCTACTGTTCATCTAATCCTAATCCTCACACACTCTCTACTGTTCATCTAATCCTAATCCTCACACAGACACTCTCTACTGTTCATCTAATCCTAATCCTCACACTCTCTCTACTGTTCAGATAATCCTAATCCTCACACACTTTCTACTGTTCATCTAATCCTAATCCTCACACACTCTCTACTGTTCATCTAATCCTAATCCTCACACAGACACTCTCTACTGTTCAGATAATCCTAATCCTCACACACTTTCTACTGTTCATCTAATCCTAATCCTCACACACTCTCTACTGTTCATCTAATCCTAATCCTCACACAGACACTCTCTACTGTTCAGATAATCTTAATCCTCACACACTCACTACTATTCAGCTAATCCTAATCCTCACACACTCTCTACTGTTCAGATAATCTTAATCCTCACACACTCTCTACAGTTCAGATAATCTTAATCCTCACACACTCACTACTGTTCAGCTAATCCTAATCCTCACACACTCTCTACTGTTCAGATAATCCGAATCCTCACACACTTTCTACTGTACAGATAATCCTAATCCTCACACACTCTCTACTGTTCAGATAATCCGAATCCTCACACACTCTCTACTGTTCAGATAATCCTAATCCTCACACACTCTCTACTGTTCAGATAATCCGAATCCTCACACACTCACTACTATTCAGCTAATCCTAATCCTCACACACTCTCTACTGTTCAGATAATCTTAATCCTCACACACTCACTACTGTTCAGCTAATCCTAATCCTCACACACTCTCTACTGTTCAGATGATCTTAATCCTCACACACTCTCTACTGTTCAGATAATCTTAATCCTCACACACTCTCTACTGTTCAGATAATCCGAATCCTCACACACTCTCTACTGTTCAGATAATCCGAATCCTCACACACTTTCTACTGTTCAGATAATCCTAATCCTCACACACTCTCTACTGTTCAGATAATCCTAATCCTCACACACTCTACTGTTCAGATAATCCTAATCCTCACACTCTCTACTGTTCAGCTAATCTTAATCCTCACACACTCTCCACTGTTCAGCTAATCTTAATCCTCACACACTCTCTACTGTTCAGATAATCTTAATCCTCACACACTCTCTACTGTTCAGATAATCTTAATCCTCACACACTCTCTACTGTTCAGATAATCCTAATCCTCACACACTCTCTACTGTTCAGATAACCTTAATCCTCACACACTCACTACTATTCAGCTAATCCTAATCCTCACACACTCTCTACTGTTCAGATAATCTTAATCCTCACACACTCACTACTGTTCAGCTAATCCTAATCCTCACACACTCTCTACTGTTCAGATAACCTTAATCCTCACACACTCACTACTATTCAGCTAATCCTAATCCTCACACACTCTCTACTGTTCAGATAATCTTAATCCTCACACACTCTCTACTGTTCAGATAATCTTAATCCTCACACACTCTCTACTGTTCAGATAATCTTAATCCTCACACACTCTCTACTGTTCAGATAATCTTAATCCTCACACACTCTCTACTGTTCAGATAATCCGAATCCTCACACACTTTCTACTGTTCAGATAATCCTAATCCTCACACACTCTCTACTGTTCAGATAATCCTAATCCTCACACACTCTCTACTGTTCAGATAATCCGAATCCTCACACACTCTCTACTGTTCAGATAATCCTAATCCTCACACACTTTCTACTGTTCAGATAATCTTAATCCTCACACACTCACTACTGTTCAGCTAATCCTAATCCTCACACACTCTCTACTGTTCAGATCTGAATCCCCTCACACTGAGTCTGCTTTATGATCTACACTAAAATAAAACTGGATGGCTAAATTAAGCAGCAGGTTTTCCTCCAGCGGAGAGCCGACATTTTCCTCTCTGCTGTGTGGGAGAAAGGTGAAAGCTCACTTTCGCCATTTCTCTCTTTTGTGACAGCTGCCACATTTGATCATTCCTGCTCTCTTTCTCTCTCAGTGAATGGGGAAATGTAATGGCCACCGCAGCCATCATCAGACAGAAAGCATGGCGAGACAGAACATTTAGACCTTGACAGGTTTACTCTACCTTTCACAAGCAATCTGGAGGAGGAGGAGGAGGAGGAGCAGTAGGGGCAGGTAGAGCAGTCAGTTAAAAAAAAAAAAAATCTACAGTATCACACACACTCATAGTATACACTATCCCGGCTTCTACTTTTCAAGCTAGATGAGCCTCAGTGCCAGCTCAGCACAGATGGGCTGCACTCTCAAAACGTAACAGACGTACTTACACCAAAGAGTGTAAAGAGAGAGTATACTGTGTCTGCATTAAAAGGTCGATCGTATCAATTCACAGAATCTCTTGCTGAACACGCCAGCTTTAAATTTCCGCTCAACACAAACAGAATATGGATCCCGGGCTCTCGGTGACCTCGTCTCCTTACTGTAGACTGAAACAGAGATTAGCCTCCTGCTGCAGGTTTATGCTACTAGCAGCCTCACTTTTATCTCACACACACATGCACACACATACACACGGTGATAGAAATGCACTTGCTTTTGTTCACTTTTCTCCCTCTCTCGCTTGACAAAAGACCAGCGTGTTACGAAATGCTTCAGCTCTACAGCTATTCTGCTTTAGCACACATCCAAGAAACTACACTACCTAGAAGGCTATGTGTTTAGCTACGATGTTAGTTCGGTTATTATTTCCAGCCTGTGCTACAAAACATCTATCAGCTTTGTGCATCATCCAGAACAAAAAGGTGTCGAGCTGTCATGTCTCCACCCTCACACACTTGCCATATTCTCTTTCCTGCCTCTCACACACACACATACACACACACACACACACACACACACACACACACACACACACACACACACACACACACACACCAGACTCCATCAGTTATGGATGACTCAGATATGTATTTTAACTGCATTATTTTTTCATGTGGCGCTAATGAGTGGATGTGTAGAGATGTGAGGGTTGGAAAGGAAAATGAAAGAAAAGGAAAAGAGAAGACCTTCAGCAGGTCATGGGAACACCCTGCGGAGTGAAGCTAAAGTCAGCTTCGCTGTTAGGGGAGATAAGGATTAGGGCCCTTGGCACTCGATGGAGATTTTCAGATGATATCACGACTGTATTATCTCCATGAGAAAATCCTCCAATGAACTTAGAGCAGGGAAAAATCAATAGACCATCAGAGCCGAGAGAGAGAGAGAGAGAGAGAGAGAGAGAGAGAGAGAGAGAGAGAGAGAATGGATTCTCATAACTCCAGCCTCGGTGTATTGGGAAGACACACACACACACACACACACACACACACATATATTAAGACAGATACAATTATCCAATTTAAAAGCGAAGCCTATTAATAATTCTGTCTGTAGTACAACTGAATATCACACTGAATATCAAAGACATCACGAAAAACATAACCGCTAAATTATTTCTTTTTGGTTTTTTAAATTATTTCTTTTCCTCAAACTGCACCCGGCTCATCACTTACTTATTTTACTGCAACATTATAAAGTCCACATGGTCAGAAATAATCCGGAAAATTATTTCCTATATTTATTTCTAAATAACTCCTTTTTCACATTTTCCCTAAAAGTCAGCGCATCGGCGTCCCTCTAACACACCTCGTCTCTCTTTCCTCAGGGTGTGTAGGACAAAATCTAATACACTGGTAGATTTCGTGAACCTTCTTTTGTTTAAAAAATAAATAAATTTTAAAAAATAAAAAAATCAAACGTTATTTTCCAGTAAATGGTTTTCTGAACTCTCCCGGTACCCTGAAGCTTGCTGGAACATTTTGTCGTTATTTTTAAAAAAATTTTTTTTTGGTCTAACTCACCAACAAGATCCCAGCATGAACCCTTTTCCATTCCATAAACGCACGGCTCTGAAACACCGTGAAGGCGGCGACCGGCTCGCACTCGTTTAGTTAAAGTGCAGGAAGAAAAAAAAAAACCCCAGAATGAATGGTATGATGGTGTGGTGTTTAAAAGGTGTCTTGCTGATCTGAAGCACATTACCAATCAGGCCTGTGTGTGAGAGTCACAATAAGGCTGAACAGAAAAACACACACACACACACACACACACACACACACAATTCATTGAAGAACATTTAATAATGTGGGCTGTGCCTCAGCCGAATTAATCTCACATCTGCAAGTGCCATACTCTGCAAGAGTCAATACACTGTCAGAAAGATGTCAAGGTTGTGTTCCAAACATGTTCTAACTAGCATACATAAATAGTAATAGACATACTGTACTCTTTAGTGTGGTAGTATACGATTTGATACGCAGACCCGAGTATTCACATTATCATCGCTTATTCAGTTTTACAGAACTGTTTGTTATGTGAGGGAAAAAAAAACAAACCTATATCATTACAGTTACTGTGTAAGAAACAAAACTCTCGGTTCCTTTACTGCAATCTCACAGAATCTTGCTGTGCAGGCTCACGCTCATCTGCTTTGGATCCGTGATTACATCTCAATTATACATATTTTGTTCTCCAGCTTGTTAAATATGTTGGATAGTGAATGGGTAGTGTTAGCGTGCTAGCCAGAACACGGAAAAATAAACAGGAGTTACATAGAAGACGTCCAGGATGACTGAAAAATACCGACACCATTTCTTAGTCACTAGAAAGCTATAAAAGATACAATTTCCTGCTGGATATTATTCACTAGCTTTACATCAAATAACTGTCTTCAGCAGAAGGTGATAACAAATGGTCAGTAAGAATGAAATTCTAAATCAGCCCTGAATCCTTTCCTTCTTCCCTGTATGCTTTCTTTACATTTTTACTCACTCTCTCCCCTGATTGGCTGCTGGCTCCTGCCCATCACCATGTACTCAGACTTCTTTAGTGTCTAATTAAAAAGTGTGATAATGTTTGAATATCCGAGCTGGTGTAAATACAGTATATATATATATATAAACAGACCAATCAGCCATAAGGTTAAACCCACCTGCCTGATGTTTTGTAACTCCACTCTGACCTGTCGAGGCATGGACTCCACAAGACCTCTGAAGGTGTGCTGTGATATCTGGCACCAAAATGTTAGCATCAGATCCTTTAAGTCTTGTAAGTTGAGAGGTGGGACCTCCACGGATCGGACTTGTTTGTCCATCACATTCCACAGATGCTCGATCGGCTTGAGATCTGGAGAAACTGGAGGCCAAGTCAACAACTTGAACTCTTCCTCAAACCGTTCCTGAACAATTTTTGCAGTGTGGCAGGGCACATAATCCTGTTGAAAGAGGCCACTGCTATTAGGGAATACCGTTGACATGAAGGGGTGTACATTGCTTCCTCCACCAGCTTGCCTTCTTCACATAGTGCATCTTGGTGCCATCTCTGGTTTGCAGCTACGCAGCTCCATACACAGCAAGCTGTGATGCACTGTGTGTTCTGACACCTTTCACAATTTGGCCCTTGTCAAAGTCGGTTCACTTGCTGCCTAATATATCCCACCCCTTGACAGGTGCCACTGTAACGAGATAATCAATGTTATTCACTTCACCTGTCAGTGGTTTTAATGTCATGGCTGATCGGTGTACACGTTTCCAGACAGTTTAGACCTGACACTCCTGGCACAGGAGTTAAGGAACATAATATTTTAGAGAATCTATTTGTCCTTTCACTGTTTTTTTTTGTTTTGTTCTTTCTTGTTTTTCATTAAAAAATGCAATTTGCTGATCTAGAGGCGGTCTGGGTCATCCTGCACAACAATCAAATCACGATCAAGATCACGTTGATATAAGTCTCCAATTTAATATAGATATTTTAATTTCCCAGATCTCCAATCACATCCTCTCAGTAATATGGTATAAATAGAGTGTATTTAATTAAACGACTCTCTCTAATAAAAAAACACACTGAGGAGGAAGTTTAAACTTTTAATTCATTTAAATCCCGCTTGAGTTTGGATGTGGTATCTTTACGAAGCTGAATTACGCGGCAGCTCTTGTCCTTCTCCCTGCTCTCTTTAATATGCTGCTGGAGTTGGCCGAGCCGCGACGTGTCTGAGTCACAAAGCGGCGTTAACCTCACTCGCCCTTACACGCTACGGGAAGGAAATTCATTCACCTGTAGCCAGAGCTGTATAAAGGCACATTAGAGTCATTGGACTATGGTGTATAGCACAATTTTATCTGGTAGCTGAAATGAAAATTCAAAAGCTAGAAAGAAAGGAAAAGAAAAGAAAAAAGAAAGCATGAGAGAAGGAAGAAACATCTGGGTCACTGTTTGGGCCTGTTGAAACTTTAAAGCAGATTAATATAAAATTGCTGGAGGGCATAAAGGGCACATTTAAGAGAAGAAAATGGGGGGAAAAAAGATTTTCTCATGACAGCAGCAATATTCAGGCTACTTTAGTATTAATGCACATTCAGAATAAATTCATTCAGTGCCTCACCCCATATGGGATAATGCATTCATATTCTGACAGACACTATTGTATATTTGCAGTAGCGTTTCCCATGGAGCTGAAATGAACCTATCTAAGGCGTGTGAATAAGTCATGAGGAGGCTAAAACTCAGTGCAAAGGTGAAAAGAGGATATGTGTTTGTAAGAGAGAGAGAGAGATAGAGAGAGAGAGAGAGAGAGAGAGAGAGAGAGAGTGCCAGTGCCACTGTCAGTCCCCTTTCTATCCCCTTAAGATGTCCCTGCTGCCCAGAAACACCTGCTCAACTCAACATTTATTATTCAGAGATGCACTAAAGGGACCCTACTGCGCAATATAAGAAAATTCTACATGACATGGGGCTCACACACCTGTCAGTGACAACAAGTAACATCAGCATGTGCAAACAGACAGATGGATTCTAGTCTTTATCACAGTGCGGTGTGTATGTGCGAGTAGGAAGCTGTTAGACGTGTTCTGAGCATCTGTGTTAGTTTGGGCCTTTGTGTTGCTTGGGTGAAGCCACATGGCAATTAAGCAATATGTTGGAAAAGTGTGCCAGAGACATGGAGACCAGTTTAACAAATCGCTAGCTCTTCTTTAAAAGTGGACTGAACCTCTGCCTGTACTTTCCACAAGGACACACTGTGCTAGAGTGGAGCCCTGGCCCTGAACTCATGGTCCCAGAACGATAAGGAAATGGCGATGGAGGACCAGTGCAATATGTGCACTTCAACTTCCATGGGCAGACCAACACTGTTGTTGTTGCTGGCCGTGGTCCAGCCATGTAACTGAGACCTGGCAGAGTCTCTACTATAGTTGGGGTTCGCGAATCCCGTGGTCTACCCTTAATGTTATGGTGATGAAGCCAGATGAATCCCTTTCTAGGATCTGACAACGAACCAGTTGGATAAAATAATGAAATGCTTGGGAAGGATGTAGTATATTCAGTCCAGCCCTTGACATTGAGCACCTAAAAAGATTTGTGCCCCTGGGTAAACCCTTAAAGGTTCTATGTAGACCCCTATAACGGAAAGATTCCCTTTCAGAAACCCTTTAGGAAGCTAGAACCCTTAAACATTCAAAGAACCCTTGATATATAGACATCCCTAAATATCTCAGCATACTTCATGAAGAAATGGTGTTCAGCTGGGTTCCATGAACAATATGCAGTAATTGCAGAGTAAAAGGACTGTGTGCATAGGCTTTGCTTACTGTCTTGTGCACATGGCAGATAGGAAAACTCTATGCGACCAAGCCTTTGATAAGTTTCCATCGAGGCGATGGAAGCTGATTCTTTCATTTCCAAGCTGATTCATGCCAATTATCTCATAGGTTTCACTAGCATGCTAGACTCGCCATCCGTGACCAGAGTTGATGCTGTCAGCACTTTGCCGGAGGCAATCTTATTCGTGTTGTCGTAAAAAAAAAATGTCATGGCATTTTAATAGCACCATCTGCAGCATTGGTGCACTGGTACACAATGGCCAATATGAAACTCTAAAGAGTATGTGAGCTTGCCAATGTGGTTTTGAAGTATGCCGAGGTCTTCGGAGGAACCTGAAGCCTTGATCAGTACATTCACGGGTTGATAGCAGTATAGTTCTCCTTCGGGTCCCCCACAGACCTACAGCCAGCTCATAGATATCATCCTTCATCCACTGTCACTCTATGAGGTCTTAACCCAGAAGGTGATGGAGGTGATTAGAGGCACTGGACTCAACCAACAAAATTGTCATTTAAGCCTGGCTTAGGCACAGAACATGGGTTACCCCCACAGGAGACACAGAGAGACAGATAAAGCCAGTGAGGAGCATCCCACACTAGGCTATGGAGAGCCAGGTACATGCCTTTCTATAGCTGGTGCGGTAATACTATTCGTTTTCTATAGCCCCATTACACTTAAACAAGATGGACCAGCAAAACACGTTAAAATGATAAAATGGTAAAACTTCTCTTCTTACACACTCGTAAGATTAGTAGTGTAAGTCATTAGCGGTATGATAAGTCTCAGTAAAGTAGTTTTGTTTATCAAGCAGCTCTACAAGGGTCGGTCTTTATTTTTGTAGAGTGCAGTAATGAGCTTGATGCTCATAAAAATCTATGCTTTTTCCATCTTTTCGAATTCAGAACTTCAAAAGAAGCAGACAACAGCCGACAATAAGCATCCCGGGATCAATGCAAGAAATGCGCTTCATTTTTCTCAGCCTGCATGCTAAGAATAATAAGAAGGTGTTGGGAGTGGACTGGCACCCTCCTGCATCCCATCTCCATAATACATTGCAAGCAGGTCCAAAATCAGTAGCTTAGATGTGTAAGAAGAATTTTAATTAAAATTTATGAAGAGTACAAAGAAACAATTGCTTTTCAATATCCATCCTATTCAACCAAATGTATTACCCAGTTGTCAGGAAATCACTGAATCAAATATTGAGCTAATCTATGTTTCTGCACTGAAATAAGGTCATGTGCCCAGTGGGGTGACATTTGGGATGTGCCCAATGCAATGACATTTATCCTCACTGCTTCCTCTAGTTCTGTACACTGAAGTTTCCAGAATTACATTTTTGAACTCCTCGGCTCTGACACACAACCGGATAAACCTGAGCAAATAAGGCACTGAAACTGTGGGTTCTGCATACTGATAAGTAACACAGATTAAAACCATTAAGGATAAAATATTGATGGCAATCTCCTTATTCCTCTGCACATAAGCGCCGAAGCAAACATAAACCCTTTGAACATTCTGATGTGCACTAATTCCTAATGTTCCTTTGTGTACGCAGCAGAATTAATATAAAAAATCATCATCATCAGATAAGAGGTCTCCTGACATCTGTGCCCATGGTAGTAATGGACTGCTAATGGATTTAGGGAGTTTGGACTATAAAGCTGGTTTTGCACTATTCATGGAGCTTTCACGCACATTATCTGCAACCAGACGAGATTCTTCGCTGCATCTCTGATCTCAGAGGCAGGACGGCAGACAGGTCAACATTCAGGGTCATCGAAAGATCAAATGGTTTCAACTTTTGTGCGATGCTGTACATCACGAGGCCAGCAGAGCAGAAAGCAGAGAGCAGTCAGCCTTGGGAAATAGTTTGCACTGAGAAATGTGGAAGAACGAATAAATGAGTGCATTACACACGATGATTCAAAGTCTCTTTTGTTGATTCTTGGTGTTGACGAATATTTAAACCATTTTGAATCAGGGGTGGGGGTGCCAATAATTTTTAAAACCAATGGTTTGCAGAATGTATGACACAAAATTGTTATAGTGCTGCTATACATTTAAGCTCAAAATATCACCAGTTACATGCACTATTAATTACTTACAGTACAGTGCAAAAGTTTTTAGGCGCATGCAAAGAAATGCTGTAGAGCAGAGATGCCTTCAAAATAATTAAATTAAATGTTTTTAATAAAATACCGTAAAGAGCAGTAAACAGTAGTAAATGAAACAAAGTCAATATTTGCTGTGACAAAAAAATACAAATAAAAATAAAAATAGTAGTCTCTGGTACAATTAGTGCAGTTTTATAAGGAAATGAGCTGGTAAGTTTTATTGAGCGTCTTGCAGAACCAGCCACAGTTCTTCTGGACACTTTGACTTTCGCACTCGCTTCTTATTTTTGCAGTGAAACCCAGCAGCCTTCATTGTGTTTTTTTGTCTGAAAAGTGTCTCTTATGTAATATGCTGCTTTCTTTAATGACATACAAACATTTTTCTGTGACATTTAATTTTCTGCTAGAAAACTGATGTTTGGGAATCAAAAATGTTTTTCATGTTCTGACTTGACCATGTAGACGTCATAAAATAAAAAAATCTATAACAAAGTTTGTACTAAAAAAAAAAAATAGGGTGCCTAAAACTTTTGCACAGTACTGTAAATTCAGGATATACATTTTAAATGTCTGAATTTATCTCTAATGAGCGAGCCAGAGGCAACGGTAGTGAGGAAAATCTCCCTGAGACACTATGAGGAAGAAACACTGAGAGGAACCAGACTCAAAAGGGAACCCATCCTCATCTGGGTGACACCGGATAGTGTAATTATAAATAAATCCCTTCTATAAATGTGCTAATACTACATGGTCAAATAGTTCAGTTGTGTAATGAGGAACATTCATTACAGTTTTTACATGAAGACTGTTTTGTTGAACTTCTCCACTGTTTACTGATGGAGACTGTTTGTGGCAACTGTACAGCCGTGGCCAAAAGTTTTGAGAATGACACAAATATTAATTTTCACAAAGTCGACTGCTTCAGTGTTTTTAGATCTTTTTGTCAGATGTTACTAACTGTTACTGAAGTATAATCACAAGCATTTCATAAGTGTCAATGGCTTTTATTGACAATTACATGAAGTTTATGCAAAGAGTCAATATTTGCAGTGTTGACCCTTCTTTTTCAAGACCTCTGCAATTCGCCCTGGCATGCTGTCAATCAACTTCTGGGCCACATCCTGACTGATGGCAGCCCATTCTTGCATAATCAATGCTTGGAGTTTGTCAGAGTTTGTGGGTTTTTGTTTGTCCACCCGCCTCTTGAGGATTGACCACAAATTCTCAATGGGATTAAGGTCTGGGGAGTTTCCTGGCCATGGACCCAAAATGTCAATGTTTTGTTCCCCGAGCCACTTCGTTATCACTTTTGCCTTGTGGCAAGGTGCCCCATCATGCTGGAAAAGGCATTGTTCGTCACCAAACTGTTCTTGGATGGTTGGGAGAAGTTGCTCTCTGAGGATGTTTTTGTACAATTCTTTATTCATGACTGTGTTCTTAGGCAAAATTGTGAGGGAGCCCACTCCCTTGGCTGAGAAGCAACCCCACACAGGAGTGGTCTCAGGATGCTTTACTGTTGGCATGACACAGGACTGATGGTAGCGCTCACCTTTTCTTCTCTGGACAAGCTTTTTTCCAGATGCCCCAAACAATCGGAAAGGGGATTCATCAGAGAAAATGACATTACCCCAGTCCTCAGCAGTCCATTCCCTGTACTTTTTGCAGAATAGCAGTCTGTCCCTGATGTTTTTCCTGGAGAGAAGTGGCTTCTTTGCTGCCCTTCTTGACACCAGGCCATCCTCCAAAAGTCTTCGCCTTACTGTGCGTGCAGAAGCACTCACACCTGCCTGCTGCCATTCCTGAGCAAGCTCTGCACTGGTGGTGCCCAGATCCCACAGCTGAATCAACTTTAGGAGACGGTCCTGGAGCTTGCTGGACTTTCTTGGGCGCCCTGAAGCCTTCTTCACAACAGTTGAACCTCTCTCCTTGAAGGTCTTGATGATCCGATAAATGGTTGATTTAGGTGCAATCTTACTAGCAGCAATATCCTTGCCTGTGAATCACTTTTTGTGCAAAGCAATGATGGCTGCACGTGTTTCCTTGCAGGTAACCATAGTTAACAGAGGATAACTTCAAGCACCACCCTCCTTTTAAAGCTTCTAGTCTGTTATTCTAACTCAATCAGCATGACCGAGTGATCTCCAGCCTTGTCCTCGTTAACACTCTCACCTGTGTTAACGAGAGAATCACTGACATGATGTCAGCTGGTCCTTTTGTGGAAGGGCTGAAATGCAGTGGACATGTTTTTTGGGATTAAGTTCATTTTTATGGCAAAGAGGGACTTTGAAATTAATTGCAATTCATCTGATCACTCTTCATAACATTCTGGAGTATATGCAAATTGCCATCATAAAAACTGAGGCAGAAGACTTTGTAAAAATTAATATTTGTGTCATTCTCAAAACTTTTGGCCACGGCTGTACATTGGCCTTCACATGTCACTTTCGAATTGAGGTCCAAAGCCATATTGGACCATATTAGCCATCTCTTATGTTTGATTGGTGTTGCCGAATATTTAAACCATTCTGGGGTGGGGGTGCCAATAATTTCAAAACCAATGTTTTGCAGAATGTATGACAGAAAAGTGTTATGGTGCTCCTACACATTTAAGCTCAAAATATCACCAATTACATGCACTATTAATTACATATGTTTATCTTTGCTCATTTTATACAGGGTGCCAATAATTCCAGAGGAAAAAAAAAAATTATCTTTACTGCTTTAAAGCTTATCTTTACTGCTGAAACTAGACCCAGTGTAACAGCACTGTTAATGCTGCAAGCTGATCTACTGTTGCGCACAAAAAGTGAAATGATATCCAAGTGAAATGATACTCAAGCTGACTAATCTCCATATGGTCTGATTAAGTGCCAGTATTTTCAGATTAGATTTATACCAAACGCATCTGGTTATAAAGTGACGAGCAATAACGGCCAAAAACGGGTCTTCATTTTGTGAGAATCCAAATAATAACAGAAAACACAAAATTAAGAATAAATTCAGCTTTATGAACGGTGTGTGTGCGCATAATTTGGTCTCTTTTATAGACCTACTATTGTACAGACATTCCAGAGGATCTTAGTTCTCCGCAAAATAAACATTACAATGTATTGTGTCTTCTTTTTTGTTGTTGTTGTTATTTGATGTCATAAACTCCAGATTAATTTCTTTGCAAAGCTCATCTATTAAATCCCGTTCTCTGTTTGCATTTTTCTGTTCCAAGAAAAGCAATAGGATGGGTTTTAAAAAAAAAAAAAAACAACTCTACAGTTCAAAGGTACCTCCGATGCGCCTGTTCCATGGCAAAACATCAATTTAGCTCATATTAGCATGCAACACGCATTCAAAAGCCTCTTACTCACACAGATTAACCAACATGGAGGGAGGCATCAAAGGCCATTACTCAAAGCCAGCAGCTCGTCTATTAATGAGAGCCATCTATCAACTCACAGTGTTTACCTCAGCACCAGTCCTCGCTTTTCTGTGTGCAATAGATTTATGGCTGCTTTAGACAAACTTACACTAAACTTGCAAAAGCTCTTCTCATATCACATCTAGACGCTGCTGAAAAACCTCACACCGTCAACCAGGTGAAGACGAACGGCTCATGGACGTGGGTGTTTTTAAAACCGGGGAAAAAAATCCTGAAATGCAAGAAGAAGAAGAAGAAAAAAAAAAACAAAAACAAGCAAATCCAAACATGCTTTATAGAGAATATTGCATGGAGCTATTACAAATGCCATCCTTTCTTTTCTTTTTTTTTTCCAGAAATGAGAGTAACACAGACTGGTGTAAAAGGAGATGAATGTTTCCCTCTGGGATCAAATAAAGCAGCACTGAAACAACAACCACAAGAGCTAAACACTCTTAATGCCCTTCAACACAAACATTTATTAAAGTAAATTAGCAAACTAGCTGCCCGTTTTCTTCCTCTGACGTACTACAGCAGCTTTTAGGCCCATGCTGATTGAATGCTAGCTGTGAGACACACTGCAGTCGATTATTCGAACCCCTCTGGAGCAGATGAGTGTGAGCAGAGCTACAGCACACACACACACACAAGAACTAACTAACAATCATTACATATATATTGAACCAGAGTTAATACAATAAAAGCAAAAGATTCGCAAAACACAATAGAAGGAATACAGATGCTGCATTTTGGGTTTAGAGCGACATTAAATCCATTTTTTAAAAATGGAAAGAATACGGCACACCATGACTCTGCCTAGAGGAGGCCAGTTTTCAGTGACCGGGTAAAGAGGGAATTAGTCAGACAAGCAACCAAGAGGCCAAGGGTAAGTCTGAAAGACCTGGAGAGATCAGATGGGATAAACTGTTCACAGGACAATCAAGCCTGGTTACTCCGGCAAAGCTGGGTTTTTATGGAAGAGTGCTGAAAAGAGAGAAGAAAAAAGCCTGTTTGCCAGTAGGCCTGTTGGATTTAAAATGTAGCTTTTTGGCCTTTGACACTACATTTGGCAGAAACCCAACACTGCTCACTAGCCTGAGAACACCAACCCCACAGGGACGCATGATGGTGGTAACATCATGCTCATCAGCAGGGACTGAGAAACTGGTCAGGGTTGAAGGCAAGAAGGATGGAGCCAAATACAGTTCAATCCTAAAACAAAACCTGTTCGAGTCTGCAAGAGACTTAAGACAGAGGCAGAAGTTCACCTTCCACCGGACGACGAGTCTGAAAATACCACCAAAAGCTACACTGGAGTGAGTCAATCCTGAGTGTGTTAGAATGGCCCAATCAAAGCTCAGACCTCAATGTGACTGAAAATCTGTGCCATGACTTGAAAATTACTGTTCACCAACACTGTTCAATCTGCCAGAGCTTCAGCCAAGAAGAATGGGCAAAAATATCAGGATCTAGATGAGCAAAGCTGATAAAAACATACCTGCATACATGCAGCCAAAGGTGGGTCGATCCAGGGGGTGAATACTTATGCATCAAACAAATTTCCTCTTTTTCTGCTGCAGAAATAAGAAGCGAGTGCGAAAGTCAAAGTCTCCAGAAGAACTGTGTCTGGTTCTGCAAGATGCTCAATAAAACTTACCAGCTCATTTCCTTATAAAACTGCACACATTTTATTTTTTTCGTCACACCAAATATTGACTTTGTTTCATTTACTACTGTTTACTGCTCTTTACAGTATTGTTGTTTTTTTAATGTAGAAACATTTAATTTCATTATTTTGAAGGCATCTTTGCCCTACAGCATTTTGTTGCATGTGCCTAAAACCTATGCATAGTACTGTATAGTGTAAATCAAATGGTATAAAACCCAATTAAAACGTCAATTTTTCACTAGAAATTGTGGAAAAGATTTATAAACTGCATTATAAATTGTATTACTTTTTCTCATTTTAAAAACCGCATTGTGTCTCGTGTGCATTAGCCAAAAGGTTGAGGGAATTCTGAAAGAGCAAATGCCTGGCCAAAAGGGAATTATGAGCTATAATGTGTGATTGTGCCTTGGAGAAAAGACACCGAAAAGGCCAAGTAGAGATGGCTTATAAACTGGGTATAGACTTCAGATAAGAAGACCTGCAAAAGCCCATGTCTCATATGGACTATAAAGAAGCAAATGTGGAAAAGTATTTCTCAAGATTCTCCTTTACAGTTTGACTTTATTATTCACACAGAAACCTTTTTAATCTTAGTGATAATGATATATAGTTTCATATAGCATGTCTCATTTGAAATTAGGAATGAATTCAATGAATTTTTGATGTGGTAAATGAGTGAAATTATTTAATTTACTTCAAAAGCATTATTAGTTACCTAGATAAGTGAAAAGCAGACAAATTAAACTCGTCCTTAGCCTGACTTAATCATATAAAGAAACATCATCCCTGTGCAGTGAATCAGTGTTCAGAATACTCCTTTGGAACCATAAATCAAATGTTCCATCTATATGAGATGAAGGTTACAGAATATTGCTTATAGCAGAGGGATGTACAGACAAATAAAGTATTTCTCAATAGAATTTAGAGCAAAGGGGGCATATACAGATACAGTATATATAACTTTGTGTAAAAAAAAAAAAAAAGATATATATTAAAATGAATAAACTCATACACTTCCCTGTCACTACAACTGGTTGGAGAATATCCTGAACTGAAGATGATTGGCCAAAAGGAATGAAACAAAATTAAAACACAATGCTGCAAAAACCGTGTTAGCAATTAAGTAGCTAATTTATAAAAAACGTTCTATGTTCCTGAGGAGCTCTGGTCCTTCCTGTATTCTAGAGGTGACCAGGCGTCCTGATATCAGTGCAAAATAAGGAGAGGTAATCCATCCATCCATCCATTTTCCATATCGCTTATCTTTCACAGGGGAGCCTGGAGTCTATCCCAAGGAACTCGGGGCACAGGGCGAATGGGGTGCCAACCCATCGCAGGGCACAATCACACACGCATTCACACACTACGGACAATCTGGAAATGCCAATCAGCCTAAAATGCACGTCTTTGGGCTGGGGGAGGAAACCGGAGTGCCTGGAGGAAACCCCCGACGCATGGGGAGAAAATGCAAACTCCGTGCACACGGGGCAGAGGCAGGATTTGAACCCCCAATGCCGGAGGTGCGAGGCAAATATTCTAACCACTAAGCCACCACGCTTCCATGAAATAAAATTAAAACTAAAAACCAAACTGAATAAGACAAATGATCCCATTCGACACAACTGTGCAATTCTGTGCAAAATGAGGAGTATTTTCGCGTGCCAAGATGAGGAGTGAAAATAAAGAACATCAAATTAACAACAGGTAAAAGTGTGTTGTTGAATAAGTCTGGCTTCGTCATGGGAAATAAGAGTAGAGAACACTAATTCAACACAAAGAGCTAACACTTTGGCTGATATCTTAACATTCAGAAACTGTGTTCTTTATAGTCCCTGCATGTCTGGTTGTAACTACCGAGGTTTTGGCTTTGAGTCTTTTGTTGGAGAGCTATTAGACCCCCATTTTCATATAATTTAAATTCAAAGGCTTATTTTCAATTCCCAGTGACAACTAAAGCCTTGTCTTGGTGAACCTGTGCCTGGTTGGGTTTGTCAATAAATTTGTAGGAGATGAGCTTTGATTTTAACAAGGTTAACTTATCGTTCCACTGGGAGAGCAGGCCAAACTCAGTCTTGGAAATCATTCGATCTTTATCAAGGTTGGGGAAGAAGAATAGGACTTATCCTAATATGAAACGTGTTGATGCAGTTGCTAAACATACTTGCTTTACGAATCCTTCAATGTTTCACAAAGTCGACACTCCCCCGAGTTGTGCGACTCCTACTAGGGAAGGACAATGTTAAAGTTGAAGGGGTTTACAGATAATCTGGACTTGGGTAAGGATCTGTCCAGTCCAGGAAGAAAATTCAACACTATAAGCATTTTACTAGGAAATAAATAAATAAATAAATAAATAGATCCTAAATTTAATGTCACCCCAATGAATATGAATAAGTACAGTCAAATATAGCATACATGATATAAAGTATGTATAAGAAGAAAATACAAGTGCAAACATGATGAAACATTCAACAAGAATATTTCTTGTGAGTGAGAAGTCCATTCCATATCGCTAGGGTGAAAGCTGTCGCTACACAGCACATTCCCGCATCTCTGCAGGCGATGTTACATGGAGACAAATGTGAAATATTCCTCTTATGTTGTACTTAAAAACAGACATTCACCAGTCAAAGGCGTTAAAAAAAAACATAAAAACGAGAAGAATAAATAGGGAAGCCCAAACTGTAGGCAGATCACTTGCTCGACACTAAACGTAGGCTGTCATTACAGAAATCACCGAAAAGAATCCTTCTCAGGAGGCAATATTTATCTCAGTCAGCCACACACCATAGGCCAGTGTGCAGGCAGGAAACGTGTTACTGCATTTTCAGAGTCACTTGAGGGCAATCAGCCACAGTCATTTACATACTTTGTCATTTTTATGGTGACTGCGTGTTCTCCCAAATGAAAGACATGGCCATCTCGGGGCTGCTGAACAAATGTTTCCTTCCGTGAAATGTGATCGGGAGTCGAGGAGAAAAATGCAAATCAAATCACGAAGGGGGACGTTCCACGGGATCCGTTTTTTTACCTCTGCAATGTCAAGGAAAATGAGCACTTATTTACCATGTGGGTGCAGGTCCTTCCTCTGGCTGGGAACACAAAGGATACAAGCCAACATGCGACTGTGGTGCAATTGCAGTATGAACCAGTCAAGGGGCTTCGGGAGATCCAATATGTCCTACAAAGCCTGTGGTACAAATAGGGTTATTTTCCTCCGCTCCCTCTTCAATTCCCTCTCCATCTAATATCATGGTGGCAGCTTCATCCTTCCAAGTCTAATCATTTTTTTTCTTCCAGGTTTCTAGTTTCTAATAGCTTTTTCCCTCTTTTTTTAAAAAAATTTATTTAAATCTTATGCAATTATTCCTTTAACGAATCCTTGATGTGCCGAGAGCAGCCACCACTGGATCATTCTATATCAGACTTTACCTTGACAACAATGGTATTTGTCATGCTTAAGCACTTTAATGATGTAAATCAAACCTCGGTGCAGTCCAGTGACTCAGCTACTGAACTCTAAACAACTTCTAATGTGGACTTCGCCGTTATTAATGTGAGAGACTGAATTTGCACTCACTCAAGAAGACACACTGTGTAATGTGAGCTGTGAGCTATTATAATACTGCACGCTGTTGGATTTGCGCTTTCTTGGTATCTTGACAAGCTGTGATTTTGTCATATTAGCTTTGAGAGAGAGCCAAGAAAGAGAGAGAGAGAAAAAAAAAGAGGTGAGGAAACTGTACGCGAGAACAAGAACTAACTTGTTTTTGTTCCACAAAAATAAATGGATAAAAGTATGATTAATAAATGAAAGATTGCATCAAAAATAGAAGGGAAATAATTAACTTTGGGGTGGTAACAACATCACGTTCAACCCATTGTTGATTCTTTTTCTATAACAGCATGCCATGTCAGGTTTTGCTTCTTGCGCAGCAACTGGGACACACATTAACTAAATGATCTCTTTTTTCTCTTTTTTTTTGCCCTAGAAATAAAATTTAATTCCCATCTTCACATAAATTACAATAATCCCCATTAATTACCACCTGCTTCATTAGTGTAATGAAATGCTTCGGATTTTGGAGATTAGAGAGATTGTGATTCTGTCTGCATGGAGCACCACATCTGGAATCTGAGCACACAACCTCAGAACCTGTAGGAGATCTGTATTTTTTCCCCTCACTGCTGATGCTTCTTGCCATCGATTCAAATATAAAAGTCATTCTGTAACTATGAAACAGCAGAACATTGTGGAGTCGACTGAGTTTAAACAAAGCGTAAAAAATAAATTAATAAATAAAACAAGAAACAAGGGTGGAAATGACAAGTCTGCCAACTCATCCGATCACTGCCCCGGTGCACCGTTGTGGGAGTCGTCCTTAGTGTGAGCCTCCTACCAGCAGCACAGACACATACACAAGGGGGAGGGAAGGAGGGAGGGAGAGAGGGGGAGAGAGAGAGAGAGAGAGAGAGAGAGAAGAGAGAGAAGAGAGAGAGAGAGAGAGAGAAGAGAGAGAGAGAGAGTGAGTCACAGGGTGAAACGGCGAGGCAGAGAGAGTTTTTGCTGTACCGCTTGGACAGAGCATGATGTCACTCTCAGAAACTGGCCAATTAAACGTGTGAGACTGATCGTACTCGGTGGCGACGAGCCGCAGACTCTCTGCAAAAGACGAGATGTGATGTGGACGTCTGACAGCATTGCAGCTCGTTCAGTAGAAAATGGTATGATTCATGCAGGCAAAGTTGAGTGACACGTCACGGAGGAATGAGTCAGAATTTTATTCTAAAAAGAAGGAAAATAAAAACCTGTGATCCATCCATCCATCTATTTTCCATCCCGCTTATCCTACACAGGGTCACAGGGAGCCTGGAGTCTATTCCAGGGGACTCGGGGCAAGAGGCGGGGGACAACCCAACGCAGGGCACAATCGCACACACACATTCACACACTACGGACAATTTAGGGATGCCAATCAGCGTACGGTGCATGCCTTTGGACTGGGGGAGGAATCCGGAGAACCCAGAGGAAACCCCGGAAGCATGAGGAGAACATGCAAACTCCACGCGCACAGGGCGGAGGCGGGATTCAAACTCCCAACCCCGGAGATGTGAGGCAAAAGCAATAACCACTAAACCAATGTGCCACCCAAAAACCTGTGATATTATATGATATTATATTATATGATATTATATTATACACAGTGGAAATCAAGAAGCAGGGATTATCGTCATTTAATTAAATTCCTAGAGAAGGGATCATCGTGCGGTGCTTAATATTTAACCTTTCTGAGCGTGAGCGATGATTGTATGCTTTGCCTTTTATATGACGGAGCTGAGCACTGTATTTTCCCCGGCAGGAATATGGAGCTGTAGTTCTAAGCCGAGTGTATGAGCTGTACACATGGTATCATATATCTGTCAGGGTTTGAGCTGATGTGCTGTTTCTCTTCAGTTCAATTCTTCAGCTTTCAGCTTCGTGTGTAATTCTGCTGCCTCTGAACCGTGCTACAGATCTGCGAGCTGCTTCTGTAATCACCAGCGTGCGTGAGATATTTAAAGCGCAGTGACCTGCCAGCCATCTTTAACTCGCCCTTATGCTCCGTTCAGGTCCAACTGAGCTTTTTATGGAACCGTCCTCTATGTGATATTACCTCCACGTCTTATTTGCACTTATTTGATCACACGCCGGCGCATCTGCAGGCACGGGAAGAGATTTTGTGTCTTTCCCAAAATGACCCATGAACAGTTTATCCACTGCTAAATAGTGAACAGAAGGGCGAACACACACACACACACACACACACACACACACACACACACACACACACACACACACACACACACACACACACACACACACGCATCAGAAAACGGAAAGCTCAGAAGAGCAGGACGGACGTGTTGATGTCATAAGCTGTGAGGTCTGCGATCCACCAGGTGAACAGACTTCATCCATGTTTTAGATGTGCAGAAGTGAAACTGTATGGGCGGCTTTACTCAGACTGGGATGGTGTGGGAGTGCCAGCTGAAATGGGCTCAAGGCAAATGTTTAAGAAATCTCTGAGAAAGCAGCAGGTGTTCGTCAGCCTCGCTAGGCACAAAAGGGACTGAAGAGCGTGAGCTGCCACAACCGCAGACAACACCGAGCTTCAGCGCACTGTCATCCATCTGCAATCAGAAAAGCTGTGAGGCTCAGCTAAGGCGCTAAAGTGGTTTCTGTCTGCATGCTGTTATGAATGATGGTAATTGGTAACCCATTTCAAAGCCTGGGTTCACAGCGAATAAAGAGAAACTCCTGCTGAACCTCAGACACATCGACGGCTTGAAAACGAAGTGTGTTTTAAAAGGATAAATGTAAATTGCACATGTTGAGGAGGCTTTTGTATCGACGTGCTGGATGATTAATAGGCGGGCGGACTTCCGGCTTTAGACTTCACTCGGACTAAAATCGACACCATTTGATTCCAGCAGGACGAATCTGGAAGTCAGTTTATGTCCATGTCTCACCTGGATCCTGTAGATGTTTACCTAAGAGCTGCTGCTGTAATCATAAACACTGTCCTCTGCTCATCCCAGCACTCTTATTCACAATCTGTTCATACTGAACATCCTGTACGCACACACACACTCAGTACTGTTTGTCTTTCCTCTTCCACACCTGTCTACTCTATTGATTTATAATCCCACTATCTGGTGTCATCCAAAAGACGATGGGGTCCCTTCTGATTCTGGATCCTCTCAAGGATGCTTCCTCACACTCTCCGCATTATGGATCCAGATCTCTGCAACTGATAACAGACATTTCCCACAATGCCATGACGCGTGTTAAGTGCCAAAATATGACTGACTTTGTATTGTGAGGTTTGATCATCCCGTTTGTATTCGACATGTAGGACAAAAAAATATATATATGTTCGATACACAAATCTAAGAACAATCCACGATTAAATTCCTCACAATGTTCCAGACTGAACATAATAATTAGAAGAGAAAAGGAACATTAATGCGCAGTGGCATATGAGTTCAGTGCGGCTTTCTTCGGCAGTCACTTTAATTGCTGTCTCGTTAGACATAATGCGTCTTATTATTAAGACTCAAGTGATTAAATTAAAAAAAAAAAAAAAAAAAAAAAAACACGTAGACATTGTACATCCCTACATTTAGCAGCTCGCAGTTCTGGATGTTTTCTCGGAATATTTCAACAATGCCACCATGGAAACAGAGAATACTGCATTTTGTATATTGGAGAAAAAGGTCCTTTTATATTATATGCAGCTGCCAATGATTAAGCTCATAGTTTATCTGCTCTATCAAAAGTTCACTATTCTGGCATTTCAACACAAAGGATTTGATAAAGGGTCATGACCCGGAGGCTGTTCATGATTCAATTCATTCCCCTGAGCAAAGTGCAAGTCATTTATTCTCAGGTAAACACAGTATTTAGATGAAGAATGAGAGAGCATTGCTAAAAATGTTTCGCTGACTCCAGAGCAACCATTTGCTCCTGATTATCTCATCACCTTCCTTTGTTGGTGTGATGAAAATTACAGCGTCCACTGAGCTCTGAGTGAAGGCTCTCTATGAAGGAGAGAAAAAAGTGGTTGAGATGATTGTACAGGATCCAGATTCCTGCACGGTCGTATTAATGGCCATTTTGCGCCACACACTTTGAAATTAAAAACACTCTTTTCAGAACAATGATTTTTCATTAGCACTGAAGTGTAAGAATAACAAAGTGTATCTGCATGTACTGTGTTTGTGTGTGTGTGTGTGTGTGTGTGTGTGTGTATGAATAAATGGATGAGAATCGGTGAATGGATGAACGGGTAAAAAGGTTTTGGAGGGAAACTGGATTAGCTTGGTGCACAGAATGATTTTATTGCAGACGAGGCAAAGGCAACACCACGATGCAATGCAGAGTCTCAAATTTTCTTCAGTGTTATCTCACATAAAACAGATGGGGGGGGAATAAGTGCACCTCCTGGACTTTTGGTTCTGCAGTGACTTGAACAGATGCTTTGTATAAAATCCATCATAACCAAATAATATTTTTTTATATCATAGCTATGCTGATGACATTCAGCTCAGTCACAGGTGTTTCTGCACAGGTCTCAGCGTGGATGGCAGCTCATCACTTGAAATTAAATCCCAACAAGACGGGGCGTCTGCACGTCAAAATCTTGTCATCTCCCTAGAGAAGTCTCGGATCACGCCATCTATCAGTGCGTTCAACCAACTATCCTTATCTCCTCATGTTGCTGACCTGCAGGTTTCTCCTTTAAAGCATCACAAGGATCATCGTCATTCTGAGGCTGGACTACTGCAACTCCTCGCTGGTCTTCCCCTGCGTACCATATGTCCCTTTAAACTGATTCAGAATGCAGCTGCATGATGTTCCACGTTCTCCCACACAACCCATTTGCTGTATTCCCTCCTACAGGCCTCCTGTAGCTGCCCATATCAGATTAAAAAAAAAGACTTCCTACAAAGCCAAAAACCAACCCCATCTACCTGAAGGCACTTATCCAACCCCTCTGCAGCATGCTCCCTTTGAGCTACAAGCATGGCTCGACGTCTCACCACCATCCCTCAAGATACAATGAAGACCTGAATCAAGACTCTTCTCTGTCCTGCACCCAGGTGGTGGAATGAACTTCCAATGGCTGTCAGAACAGCCGAGTCACTGGCTGTCCTACCTCTTCACCAAGAACTTCAGCAAGAGTACAGGGTGTCTGAAAATGATCTTAACAAGCATATTAGCCATACAAAATCCAAACGTTTTCTTTAAGTAACAAAGTTATAAACATTCAATATGAGCACCATTAGTGATGCGCAAAACATCCAGATGATATGCCATGGTGCCACATCAATGCTTTCAATAGGAGCTTTGATTCTTGCCTTCAGATCACCGATGTCTGTCATCTGAGTGTTGTACACACCATTCTCAAAGAAAGAAATGGCAGGATGTGATGTCAGGTGATCTAGGCGGCCAACAGTTTTCACCTCTAGGGCCAATCCACCAGTCTGGGAATGTCTTATTCCGATATACACAGACAATCAAGGCCCAAAGTTGCGGTGTCAGAACTTTCCGCACCTCCTGGTTGACTTTTTGTATTAGATAAAAGATCATTTTTGGACACCCTGCATTCTTAGGCCCTGACCTATTTATCCTAGCATGATGATGTTTCTGATGGAGACACAAGATACACTATACGGCCAAAGGTTTGTGGACACCTGACCATCACAACCATATGTGGTTCTTCCCCAATCTGTTGCCACAAGGTCTGAAGCACATAGTTGTATAGAATGCATGCTGTTGCATTACAATTCCCCTTCACTGGAACTAAGAGGCCCAAACCTGTTCCAGTATGACAATGCTGCTGTGCACAAAGCGAGCTCCATGAAGACATGGTGTGCCAAGTTTGGAGTGGAAGAACTCGAGTGTCCTGCACCCCAGACCTCCTCACCCAACACTAGTGCCTGACCTCACTAATGTTCTCTCGGCTGAATGAACACAAATTCCCACAGCCACGCTCCAAAATCAAGTGGAAAGCCTTCCCAGAAGAGTGGAGGTTATTATAACAGCAAAAGGGGACTAATTTGTGCCACTAAATACTGTAAATGTAAAATAACATGCATTATACACTTGTTATACTGTACTCTTTGGATATGAAACCTATGACTAGCTTCAGTTAAGCAATAAGCTTCTACTGTGGTCTAAATGAATGTGTTTATTTTTCCTCATTTATTCTCATCTATCTGTTGTCATGTTTATCTGTTTCCATTCCCCATTAAGATAATTAGGACTGAACATTCAGCACCAGCGTTAGCATCGACCTGTCAATGATTTGATAGTCAGCGAGCTGTGATGCTTTTTTATACAGGTTCTCTTACTAATTGCTCTAAAGAAATTCAGGTCAGGTTTGTAATGTTTTTTGGTCATTGGATATTCGTGTGCAGTGCTGAAAGCTATTGTCCTCGGGTTTATTTTAAGGTAGTTGCACACTAGGACTTTTAATGTATTGTGCCCATGTTGTGATCTGTTTGGTTCAAAATTGTTTTCTTAGAAGCATGAACCACGGTCTGCCACTGCCGAGAATATTGCAATAATGTAATAATCGATCTTTAAAATTCTGAGTAAAACTTCATGGATGAGAAATGCTTTTGAAATGTAAATACCACTATGACAGATGAATTCCTAATGCTCCAATGCTTCGTCTATAAGAGCACAGTGACTGATGTGTTCTTCCTGACTAACACTTTTCCACTAAAAACTTGCTGGTGGATTTTAAAAAGCTTCAGCTACAGTCTGTCTGGGTCACAGAGACTCCTATCAGAGCACTGACCTCATTTTCCACTGCAGTTTCCTGCTTTTTCACAGGAAGTCCAATTTAAGGGAAGGTCACATATGAAAGTTTTAACACCCGGTATGACTGGTGTGAACTGGCACAAGTCGTATCGGCCGTTAAATACGACAGGGCCCTTCTGCTGCACCCTGCTCACATACGTGCCATTTAGCAACAGATTACATTACCGATACCACTTTACACCAGCACCTAAAATACCAAAAATATTAAATAGATTATTTGATTATAATATGTACCATATCATAGTGTAAAGTGCTTGCTAGACTACCTGTACAACACCTACAGTAAAACCATTAATTAATACACACTTAAGTTCCGTTTTTTTTTTTATTAATTAGTTAATTATTTATTAATTAATTGTCAATTTGATTAAAAACTAAATATGAGGGACTATTAATAACAAAGTACTGTATATGAAATTACAAAAAGCAAATTTTTTTTTTTTTTTTTAAACATTCACTCAGCCCTTTTAACTGAACACATTCACCGTTGTGTTGTGAAATACTTGGTAAATTCCACAAGTCACTTCCTGTTCAACAGGAAGTTGCATCATTCAAATCTTTCTGAAGATCATAGGAAGAAAAAAAAGTGTTCTTTTTTGTGATATTGTTTTAGTTTTGTGATAGTGTTGTGATATTGACTGACGAGGTCACTTAGGATGTATAAACGTCACACAAATTAAAGATGGAAAGTAAATTATTGATTAAAAAATGTATGCAAATTAGAATATTAAGCACATTTTGTATATTTGCTAATTATATTTTTAAAAAAATAAATGCAGACTGTCAGCAAAGAAAGCTTTGCTTAAAAAATTTTTTTGGATGTTGAAAAGTGGTAAAAAAAAAAAAAAAGAAAGAAAAAAAGAAAAGAAAAAAAAAAGAGTCACTGAAGAGTGGCGTTCTGTGAAAGCAGCCGTCTCTCAGTTCAAGAGAGAAATGTCACTGTGAGACAGCAGCAGCACGTCAGTCTGATAATCTCACACTCCTGACTGGTGATTAAAGTAAAACAAAGTGGAGGTTTTCTGAACCGGAGGTGGCGGTGCAGCTGCTCTCCTCCCATTAGGAGTCGCTCCTTATTGTCAGGTTTCACCGCTGACCGTGGTGTCATTAAGTCTGTGGACGTAGAGAAAACGGACGCTGGAGGCACTAATCCTGCTGCTAACCTGTCCGGGTGAATAATAAATCGGCCTGCTAGATAAATGTTAAGCAGGGTAGGAGCGGAAAACAGTGCGCTGCAGGAGAGGATCAGGAGATGAGGAGATTTCACTTCTCCTCATTATTTAACAGAAAACTTCTTCCCTTGTGCTGCAAGCGTGTTTGCAGAGAGAGGATGAATTCTCTGGTGCGCACGACTCCAATCTGTTTGAACCGTATGTAATATACAGGTGCATCTAAAAAAATTTGAATATCGTGGAAAAGTTCATTTTTTCCCGTAATTTAATTCAAAAAGTGGAACTTTCATATATTCTAGACTCATTACACTTAAAGTGAAATATTTCAAGTGTTTTTTTTATTTCAATCTTGATGATTACGGCTTACAGCCCATGGAAATTAGATACTGGAAAAATCCAGTATCTCAAAAATATTAGAATAAAGAATTTATAACACAGCAATGTGGACCTGAGGAGACTCCAATCAGCTAATTAACTCAAAACAGCTTTTTACTCAAAACACCGTTGCTCAGTGGTCCAAAGTGAAAGTAAATTTTGCATTTCATTTGGAAATCAAGGTCTCAGAGTCTGGAGGAAGAGTGGAGAGGCACAGAATCCAGGTTGCTTGAAGTCCAGTGTGACGTTTCCACAGTCAGTGATGATTTGGGGTGCCATGTCATCTGCTGGTGTTGGTCCACCGTGTTTTCTCGAGTCGAGAGTCAATGCAGAGTCTACCAGGAGATTTCAGAGGACTTCACGCTTCCATCTGCTGACAAGCTTTATGGAGATGCTGATTTCCTTTTCCAGCAGGACTTGGTACCTGCCCACAGAGCCAAAACTACTAGTAACTGGTTTGCTGACCATGGTATTACTGTGCTTGACTGCTCAGCCAACTCGCCTGACCTGAATTTTGTCAAGAGGAAGATGAGAGACACCAGACCCGACGATACAGACGAGCTGAAGTGATCAATATGTGACCAACTTTGTTCAGAATCTTTAGTAGGCCTTGATAATATCAATCAGTAATCATTTATTTATGATTGTTGCATAAATTCATTGATTTTTAAATCACTGCCTTTTAAACTGATGCATCAATCCAAACCTGCGATTATAAACCCCGCCCCCAGACAAGTCCAGAATCACTGGGTGCTGACTTGAGCATTCAGACAAAATGTAAAAAAGCCCTAAGACAAAGCCCTGGGCAGGAACTGGACGCCAGTGTGGCACTGCAACGGGCCCTGGACAGATTAGTACAGCATTAAAGGAGTCATGAATTGAGAAATCAAATTTTCCCTGATCTTTTGACACATAAGAGGTCATTGTACTATAAAAACATCCTGTAAGTTTCAGAACTCAAATCTTCATCGTTAGTTCAAAAACAGCTTATATTGAAACCAAGCTGCCAAAACGGTTCGTTTCATATTTCATCTCAGTATGATGTCATAGTGCCACGAAAGACTGTCTCTGCAGAAGATCAACGCCTACTTCTACATCATTGCCTCTTTAGCCCCGCCCACCGATTTGCACATGTAGTAGGAGGTGAGTAAATATGAGAGAGATGCAAACACAAGATTACTCGAGCAACAGAATGATAGAGATGCCTCAGAGGATTACAAGATGAACTTTACTTTTAACGAAGTTCCAGATCGCGTCAGTAAGACACTGTTCGTTTGTTCGCTTCATTATACTGTGGATTCGTTTTTAAACAAGACACAGTTCGATGCGGGCTTTTCAGAGAGACTGAAAATAAAAGATGATGCAATGCCGACTATATTGGATCCGACTCTGGCTCAAACATGTATGGCTGAATTTCACCAGTTGTCATTTTTCAACATCTGAAGTTTTCGAAACAATTCCACACGTGTAATGGCGGGGGCGTTGAAAATGACCCAACCATAGCAGTGGGCGTTTACTTTCAAGTCTTAAATGCAGCACGCCTACAAAAACGGAGTGTTTCAAAGAGATGGTCAAAAGCAGGATAGAAAATAGCCTATTACTTCTAGATTGTGATGTTTTTTGTTGTAAAAATCTTGCTGACATTATAAGTGGACCTCAGCGAACATTATAAAATTTAAAAAAAAAAATGCAGTTCATGACCCGTTTAAAGGATGAAAAAAGCTGCAAGGACTGGAGCACAAGCCGTTCAAATCCCAAGACTGGAGCTCTAAAGGACGTGGATCCAGGGAGAGGCAGCGTTATGAAATCTGAGGACCAGAGCTGCTTTGATCAGGGACGCACTGTTTAAATGGCAGCCAGGGAATACACAGTTATCACCAGAAACACAGACAGTGTGGAGGTGCGCTCACATCAGCATATTACAGTCTAACGGCCTGCATTTTGCAACTATGCACAAACAGCGCTGACAGTGACTTGATCTGATGTGACTTGGAGCTGTGGTCATGCTGGGAAATGCACTACTCTCGGTTTGATTAGCACTGCCGGTCCTGCCAAAGCCATTTAAGTGCACAGGTCACACACATTTAAGAAGAATCACCAAGCAAGGTCTGTCAATTACTTCTCCTTGATCTTTAACCCTTTCTAGCAGTACATTGGTGTTCCATTCTCGACTTTTCAATCGGTATAAACAAATTAATTATTTTGTCACCGCAAGTGTGTTAAAAGATTAATCAGGGCACGGTTGGGTTTCTGTGTGTAGAGTATCATGACTCTGTGTTTAGCTGCTGGTGAGCAGGGTGATGGGAGAGGGGAGGGGTGTGAGCCCCCTGCTGGGCAAACAATTGACACCTCTCCACAGTAACACTGGTACAGAAATAAAACGGACAGCACTAAAAACTAAAGCTTTTATGATAGTAAAACACTGTATACAACTGCCACAATAAAATTATAACATTTAAACCTAGTAGGTGAGGTTAAAAAAAAGAAGTACTGAAGAAAAGTCTTAAAACCCTGAGTGTCTACTTTCATACGAGTCATTAACCACTACTGTGGAGTGTGACATCACAAATAAATTCAATGCAACAGGTGCAACTACCACTTTTTGGCCTCAACAACCAAAATCTTGCGAAGAGTTGTCAAGGTTTTTCTAGAGGGCTTGTTCTAAATTTGATATCAAACACTGTATATTTGTCAAAATCCTTCACTTCCACTGGAGAACATGAGGTTGGAGTGTTTTAATCCTTGGTAGTAAGAGATATTATAAGTGCTGCATTAAATATAGAGAAGAACAGCAGCAGAATAGGAGTGAACATCAGGCCAGGGCTCTCACACCATGTCCTATTAATCATGGACACAAACAGCATAGACCTGTTTACATACATTACATATTTTTTTTTTTAACAAAAGAAGACTTCTGCATGTGTAACGAGTGATATATTATTCCCATAGTTTCCTTTATGTATCATCACACACTGTATCTATTCTAAAACAATGTAATTGTGTTAATTGACTCATGTCTACTTCCTCAAAGAAGAAATATACAGCACTGTGCAAATGTTTTACGCACCCTATTTTTTTTTTTTAAGTACAAACTTTGTTATAGATTTTTTATTTTATGACTTCTACATTATCATGTCAGTACAAAAAAACATTTTAGATTCCCAAACATTATTTTTCTAGCACAAATGTTTGTATGTCATTAAAGAAAGCAGCATATTACGTAAGAGACACTCAGACAAAAAAAAAACACAATGAAGGCTGCTGGGTTTCGCTGCAAAAATAAGAAGCGAGTGCGAAAGTCAAAGTCTCCAGAAGAACTGTGTCTGGTTCTGCAGGATGCTCAATAAAACTTACCAGCTCATTTCCTTATAAAACTGCACTAATTGTACCAGAGACTACTATTTTTATTTTCATTTTTATGTTTTTGTCACACCAAATATTGACTTTGTTTCATTTACTACTGTTTACTGCTCTTTACTGCATTTTTTCAAAAGATTTCATTATTTTGAAGGCATCTTTGCTCTACAGCATTTCTTTGCGTGTGCATAAAACATTTGCACAGTGCTGTATATATATAACATAATATATGCGTTCTCATGCTGTGGTGACAGACGAGAAAAGGTTGAATGTGCTGCAGTGTTTTGTACAACAGAACCAGGCATGTGCGTTATTGATTTTTTTTTTTCTTGCTCGTTTTTTTAAAATGGTAAATAAATGATTTCATCATCTAGAATCGATAGCCTGGTCAATCACATGGTCAGTATTTTCTCTGTTCTGCTCTCAAAGTTTGACCGTGTCTGCAGTGACCGGTAAAGGTAAAGAGAAATAAAAAAAAAAACACCTTATAATCCTTTTCTATTATCACCATTAACATGATTTATAATTAAAGCTGCAAGCAGTATTTTCGGAGTCCGAGCACCCAGACACATTCACAGACGTGCTACAATTGTTGCATTAGCAATAACAGGAAAGCAGAGCCATAACTATAGGCAAAGGTATTCGAGAATGATTTGTAGTTTGCAAATGGCAGTTAGATGTAAGCATTTTTAGCATATTATTGTAACTTTTGACCAGTAGGTGGAACTGGCACAAAATTCATGGTCCAGAAAATGCCTACCAAGTTTTGTGTCAGTGCGCAAAGTTGTTGCTGAGATACAGCCTCACTTCTTGTTTTGCGGTTTCACTGTCAGATTCCTTGGCCCATTGCGGACAAACCATTTGGAGTATTCAAAATTATTTTTATAATTTTTGTGAGACTTACTCTAAAGAAGAGGTGTGCCAAATTTGGTGATGATTGGGTGTAAGTTGTAGGAGGAGTAGCGAAAAAACTGTTTTTGACAAAATCCAAGATGGCGAAAAATCTAATTAGGCAGAAATTGAGATCATAGGGTGCGTTGAACTCGTCTCGACCCAGGGAATCCAGGAATGCCCTGGGTGTTTAAATTTTGGACACATGGTTCAAACGTTATGACCATAAATGTACTTCCGAATTATGCCCAAATTTGACCCGAAGGTAGTGCCAGAGCATTGGCAGCACTTGGCCCAAATTTGGTCAGAATGTTCCTTAGAACCTCCCCAATCAGTGTGAAAATTTTCACAACATTTTACAAGACAGTTCTATGGGCTGCAATAGACACCCTAGCCAGAAGAAGAAGGAGCAGAAGAATAATAAGAAAAGGTAGAATAACAATAGGGTGCCTACGCACTTTCAGTGCTTGGCCCCCTAAATATAGTTATGTGCATAATGTTAGCTAAATAAAACATACAGTACACTGCTAGATTATTTCAAATTAATGAACTCACAATATTCTCCATTTATGCTGACAGATACTGAGAAGGGGGCGGGGCTTCCAGGTGACGTCAGTTAATATCGGAGAGTTCAAAACACCTACCCGAATCACTCCAAATTCACATGTGCCATTTTATTGGAGAGAAGGGAAGAAAAAAAACGCTCTTCTGGTGTATTTTTGAGTGATAACTCCAAACTACCGTACTCTGATGTTCAACTGTGAAGCTTATGCAGGTCTGGTAATATAATATAATATAATATAATCCGAGTAAATGTCACTGGATAATACTGTGTAGAGACAATGAAATCGTTATATAACACAAGGTTTTTTTGAATTACCAGACTTGCTGAAAAATACCACTCGTCCGCTTGTATTATTATGCTCATCTGGCATCTGAAAAATTAATTAAAAATCCAATTAGCAAGACCTTTAAGTAGCACAATTACTCCACAACACATTTCACTGTGGGTGGCTGATCTGAAAGGAGAAGCTGATCTACGTTGGAAAGGTTTGAAGACGGTTCATCGGTGACCTAACCTTCACACACACACACACACACACACACACACACACACACACACACAAACACAAAACCGACCTTGCTGAACACAATTGCACAAAACATCAGAAAAAAGGTGGTGTCTGTTTAAAGAAAACAGCACTTAAACTCACAGAGGGGCAATGGAGAGCACGAGAAAGAAGCATAGAGGCTCACTAAGGCTGGGAAATAAATAAATAAATAAATAAATACTACAGAGAGGTGACTGGAATCAACACTTTAAGATCTTATTCAGCTTAGTCAGTATAAAAAGCAGAATCCGTTTCCATTCGGAGCAAAGCTTTTACCACGTCGTCTTGCATTCTCACTTCTGTCAGATACAGTAAAAAAAAAAAAAAAACACCGTCACTGGATTGTTGTTAAAAAATAATAAAAATTAATAATTACATAAACTCTGCATTAAATTAGACAGAATCAGGAAGCAAAGCTTCTTTCACACTACAGTGCCGTAAAAGAAAGGTCAATGTTGCACACGTAGGCCACTAGAGCTCTTTATGTCTTTGTTTCGGCCAACACACACACACACACACACACACACACACACACACACACACACACACACACACACACACACACACTTGTGCTATGATTTGTCATGTAGGACTGGAACAAATGAGCCCGTGTCTCTGGAGCGGTCCATTCATTAGTCAGTGTGCAGAAAGTCCAGTCATGCTTCCAGTGATGTGTGTGTTCCCGACTAACTATAACTTACACACCGACTACTCTGACACACTGAAGCAGCACATGAGCCTAACACAACACATCACACACTGCTGCGAACCGTGACGTACAGGTCAGCAGCTACAGGGTACAGGTACAGACACCGAATATCATACGCATCGCATGCGACTAAAAAAGCACTGTATGGATTTCGATGCATTTCCTATTCACATGAAAGCAGGTGGAGTCGGATCACGTTTTCACCCGAAACAGCAGCTGTTTCTTCCTTACAGATCACACTAATACACCAGCATCACAGCCACTCAACATGTATTTTCCACTACAATTTCCAACCCTATTTACTCACGTCTTCTCCACAGATCTAAATGCAGATACGGTATCACTTTACTCCCTGTTCCCACTGAAGCACGAGCCAGTTGAATGGGATTTGTTACACAGCCATCCGAAGCCCAATAATGATCTTGATTTCAAAGCAATCTTTTCCGTATGCTATTTTAATCCAAAACTGAATTACGGTAAACTGGGTGGGCTCAGCATTCTTAGACTTGTGTGGAAATCTCGGAAAATGTAGCTGGATTCTAACAAACGACCGGTTCAAATTCAAATTTTATTTGTCACATACACAACCGTACACAGTACGACGTGTAGTGAAATGCTTTTTACGACTGTCCGTGACATAAAAATAAAATGCACACAGAGTTAGAAAAAGGGAAAGTATTTTTTTTTTAAAGGATAAAAATATAATGTAAGGATATAAAGATGGGTGGCAGCAGCAGTCTGACTATAATTGGTATAAAGTGCATATATGTGCAGTTGTTTTGTGCAATACAATGCTGTGCAACATTAAGTTGAGGTTGTTGGAGGTATTGAAGTTGCCCACATACAGTATATAACAAATATTTATAAATACAGGATACACAGGATAAAGTGGTTGGTTACTGAAGATGAATGAATAGAAGATGTATTGAATGTAGAAGGAATGTAGGTGGTGTGGGTGTTGTGTAAGCAAGTCAAAAATGCTTATGGAAGGAGTTTCCAGTGTCAATGCTTTGTAGACAGTCTGCAACTTTTAAGTTTTCTGACATCTTCGGGACAGAGGAGTTTACGCTTTTTGTTTCTTGGTAACATGACAAACTGCGTTTTTTTTTTTTTTGTTTTTTTTAAATTATTTTTTTCAAGAGGCTGGAGAGGGGAACGACCGTTTATAGCTGCTATAACGTAAGGGAGAACTTGTTTTGGGACTGTTCCACAATATTAAACGTAACTATAGACGGATTAAAAGTATGACATTCATTAGGTAATTCGTTAAGTAATAAAAAAAAAATTGACAAATTGCTGTGTTAGAAGATGAATAAAACACATTGGGACATCCTGTTATAGTAAAATAATCGACTTCATGGTGGTTTCCTATAACAGCACACCAGGAAGTGTTTAATTCCTTCCTAATTTTATAGCTTGTGATAGAAATATAAACTATATTTAGCAGAAAATTTCACCATGTGAAGGGTTTTCCCAGGCCACCGCTTAGCCTCCTTATGTTAGGAGTTTAACTGCTTAATCTTCTCACCTGTCTGAAAGCGTATTTCCTTCTCTGCTCATTTAATTGTCATTTTTTTCCTTTAATTTGTCACATTCTAAACAAAATATACACTGCGGTGCTGTAGTTCATTCGGAGATATGTGGCAGCATTTCACTCTCATGACTCATCATGCTACAGTCCAGACTCAAAATGGAAAAAAAACAACAAAAAAAAACAAACACTGTGTGATCCAACACAGATTTGTGTGTCATACTGCCGGGCTGAAACACTTTTCTTTGCCACAGTGATATTAACAGCTGGACTGAATGGAGCTACTGCTGTTTATAATCAGCTCATTACACAATCAGAAGTGTTCAGGGCAAGTCACAATACATCTGGAGGCTGGCAGAGCTGGCAACAGATGGCGGAAACAAACAACCTCCGTATTCAAAAGTTGCATGAGATTTATTACTAGGCATCTGTATACCTCCAAAAAAGAAGTAAGTGCACCAGGCACGGCCATGTTAAATGGGAGTAAGCTGAGTATATGTATTTTCTTGATATATTCAATTTGGGAGTTCCTCTCGGGGCTGCAAACGTAGCAGAAAATGTATTCTCCCAGCTCGATTTCTGCTGACAATACAGAGTGAAACAAGCACTTGATGACATATCACCACACAATGGCTTCAACCTCGTCCTCGTCGATGGAGCAAAGCCCTCAAGTTCAGCCATTACTTTTGAGTAACATCCATCATGGCTGCTTTCACACTCCCACATGACGGCGGCTTTCTCTCTGCTGAGATGTCACTCAATTTCTCCCGGGCAGTAATGGCTTTGTATTGAGCAGCAGCACAAATTGCTCTAAATGGAGGATCATTCCTAGCTTTCCTTCTGCATGGCTAAATAGTGATGAATTTGACTGCGCAACAAGGAGACTTGTTAAATCATCGGGGCTGTTTGTTTGGAACGAGGACATTCTTCTGTCACCCCTTTTTGCTCTGAGGATGGACGAAATCGATAAGATAATTTAATGGCTTTTCCTCCTAGCCGGCTGGTCTCGGCGATAACCTGCCCTAATTTTGGAATTGTGGAGATTCGCCAAATGATGACTGTGGATACACCAGCTATCTTTTATCAGGAAGGACCGATTTTTTTTTCTGATAAAAAAAAATGTATCAGTTACAATTACCAGACTGAAACTCTGAAACTAGCTTCTATCATTCTAAGAAAGTACTATTCACCTGAAGTGATCCCATGGCATCATGATCAATCTGGATGATTAATAAGCACACAAATGTGTGGCTCTGAATATTCGTAATCACTGACCATCTCAAACACCGAACCTGCTATTCTCTTGAACACATCACAAACGCTCAGCATGAGTCCCTAGCGTTTTGTCTTATACTGTAGCTAGCAGAAATGTAGTAGAGCTGCAGTGACGACAATGCTGGTGTTGCGCTAATAAATGAATAATTGCTGCAGCTTTTTAAAAAAATTTTTTAAGAGAATATCTTCTGATTTTCATAAGAGTCTTGCTGCTGAATATTTCATTTTACTGTTTCAGAGAAGACACAAATCAGCGCGGGCTGCAATGGCGTTCCCACACTATATGGCCACTATATGATTTGTTGAACATCCCACTCCAAAACCACTGGCAGTAATAACAAGTTGGTCCCCACTTTGCTGCTATAACAGCCTTCCGCTCTTCTGAGAACGGTAACGTTGGTCAGGTGTCCACATACTTTTGGTCATACACTGTACATGCTCAATATATATAGATAATATAATAATGCTCAATATAACAGATTTGATATTCAGCCACAGAACATCATAATGGCCTGTCAGAACTTAACTGGTCATAATGGAAAAAAAGTACACCAGCTTTTATTTAGCCCCTTTTTTAATCAAGTGACTAATATCTATGTTTTAACCGGCTTACATTACATGACTAATGGGTTCCAAATAACAATCACTACAACCTCTATAATCATTACAGGCCCTTTATTTCTCAGGCTGCCATCAAAGCTTTACACTGAGGCCCTCATTTAAGACCATAAATAACATAACATAACAATAGCAAGAGGATAAATACACTCAAAAAGTGTTTAGTTCTGAGTGATATACTAAGAATAAACGTCTGAATTACGTCACATGCGAACATGGGGGGGAACATTTGTTTGTCTTTTCACGTTTCTTTTTTATATGCTTTAAAAATCTTGATGAATCATCTTTATAAATATTGGTGTAATTTCATCTTCACCTGCAGAAGCAGACTTGTGCAAATATAATACCTGCTTTCCGGTTGTACCGAACTGCATGTGCTAAATCGCTGTTCCCAAAGTGACTTTTACGATGCGGTATGTTGCACTTTTAAAATGAAAGTAAAAATGACCTGAAAATGTTTTCAATTGCATATTCACTAAAGGCAAAAGCAGAACGGGACTGTGTGCTGTGCAATTTTGCTCGACTGAAAGACGCAGTTCTCCACGGACCCTGCTAGTAAATCAACTTGCGCTACTTGTTATGGGTGTTATCAAGTTTGCATACGTTTTTTTTCTCCCCCACGCACAAACTTTTAGTAAATCAGGCCCTAAGTGTAAATCACAAACTGGAACTGGCTTTTCCTTACTCAGCATTTCATTGCTCAGGACCTCCAGCTTAAGCGGCTGTTTTTCAGTATTTATTCAAAACCTTGCTAAAGGCATGAGAGACATTTAGCAGCTTGATACCAACATGATAAAATCTCTTGTATCAGAAGAGTAAAACAATAGTATTATCTGTTTAATTAAATAATTAATAATGCTAAGCATGGACTTGATCGCAGAGCATAAATTGAATACTGTTATATACACCATTATGTTGAACTAGTGCCTTAATTCATCATCTAAACACAGACTTTCCGTTCTGGGAGTGATAATGAGCTCCATCCAGGACATTTTTGCCTTCCTATTTAATCTATTTAATCAGTCCTAGGTACCAAATAGTGTGCACCAGAATGGCTTTGGATGGTTAGGAATTTGACCTCAATTTCCTGACCAATTCAAAATATCCAGAAATTTCAAATAACCTCCTGACGAGCTGCACTTACCCGCTCTAAGCTCCACTGGCTCGCTGTCCTTGACTGACTCAACACTATGATGATTACAGCTCTGGAGGTATGTGATGCCATCAGTACGACTTCACAGCGATCTGATTCAGCCTTTTGGTAACTACAACTAACTAGAGCAGACACAGAATTAAAAAAACAACAAAAAAAAAAATGAGACGAGCTTAGCTTAGCAAGTTTAAAACTAATCTGTTCTTTGCAGGCTGTGCCAAAAACGTTCACGCTGATCGGAGAAGATTTGCTGATCGGTAACTTTTTTTTTTTTTGCCCCTGCCTCAAGATGATATGATGGTTAGTGAGACGTGTTAAGGCAACAAAAGCACGCTGTAACTCTGCAGTAATGTAGCATTGTAAAACTGGAGTCGGAGCACTCAGGGTTTTACACACTAAACTCCAGGCTTGGCATACTCTATCAGATAACTACCTAGCCTGGGACAAGTGAAATCAACTGTGTGTAAATTGTGCAGTCCTAAAGCAACCTAAGATTGAGAAGAATGGGCAAATCATAAATTCATTAGCTAGCTCTCTGAGCAAGTGGGAGATTCAGGGTTGTCGCACAGCCCCGTGTTTTGGTAGCCTGGATCTGACTAGATTTAAAAAAAACAATTTTTAAAAAGGTGGTAGCTAACATAATGTAACAACGTATGACTAGCTAGTTATCTATGTGTTAATACAGACTAAGGAAAACAAATGAGTGTATGAAATCCTGGGAAGAGGAGTCCATAGTCGTCAGCCAGATCGTACCGTGGCCGATGTGTGTAGTGTAGCAGGTGGTGGGATTGGATTTCTCTGACTGTTAAACCTATTTGCTCTCCTATCATGTGTGTGTTCAGATGACTGATGAACTAATGGATGAGCTCTCTGCAGGCCTGTCATTCAGGACTTCCAGCCCAGATGTATGATAAAGTCACACACAGCTCACGACAGCACATGCCACTCTACAGGGGCACCAAGACACACACACTCACACACACACACACACACACACACACACACACACACACAATTTATTTGGCTGAGGCCTCAGCACACAGACAGCCTGACAGTGTCATAGGGAGAGAGAGAGAGAGAGAGAGAGAGAGAGAGAGAGAGAGAGAGAGAGATGAGAAATACAGAGTGTAGAAAATATACACGCCAAGATCAAACAACTTTTCTTGTGACTGGAATGATGGCTGTGTTTAATAATGAGCCTGCAACGTCGACAGCCCTAGTGCACACAGTTCCCTAGTTTAAAAAAATGAAGAATTCAGATTAGTGTTTGTAGGGGGGAAAAAAACACAATAACACAAAACTAATAATTCTTTAACACCAACACTGCAGGCACTAGGCCTCATTGATCAAACCGCATATGAATTAATTTGTTCGCTCAGTGTCTTTACACAAGAAATGCACACACATCCTGAGTTTGTGTATATGGAGACTAATGTGAACCTTGAATAATTGGATTCAAATCATATAATTGTGGATGAGTTACTGAGATTCTATATATGGATTACGTTGTCAAGTATAAATCACTTATTTCTCTCAGTTACACACCAACTTAACGAGTCATTTCTTATTAATGATTTGAAAGAAGCTGTGGAGGCGGGGGCGTGGTCGAGCACCGGTTTGTGAATGGAGGGCGGAGCCGGAGAAACGAGTGGTAAGGTTTCCACACCTGTAGGAAATTGAGACTAACGAGTGTTCTGTGTTGCAGTGAGGAGAAAAGGAGGAGAGACACGCGCCTCGAGAGAGAGAGTGATGCCGACACAGAGCCACGTGTGTGTGTGTGTGTGTGTGTGCGTGCGTGCGTGTGTGTAGAGTGATACAAAAAAATAAAAAAGTTGCAAGTTGAAGTCAGCCTGTCTCCTGTCTGGTTCCTCCGTACCCAGCCTGGAATCATTACAGAAGCCAATCCAAAGCAAATCCATAAAGTCGATAACCAAGACTAGCCATCCATTTAGGACAAAAGTACTGGTGTCCTATATAAGGAGGAAGTGCTAGTGTGTGTCTTTGGTAGCTGAAGTGCTATGATGCCTGAGCTATGTTACTGGAAGTTTTAACGCGCTGCACAATTACGAGGCGCCCTTTCACTGTTCAGTCGCCATTTTGCCACTTAATATGAGCTTTTATGGAGTTTTATGGTGCCACTAAATGTAAAGCAGCTGTGCCACGGAGGAGCTTGGTATTTCAAGGGAGATTAATCAACATACGCACGTGAGTACAAAGAAACTTTTGTAAGTCTGGAGGGAAATTGTAGTTCAGTTTGGCTGTCATAAACATTTACACACGACTCTACGAAAAGATGGATAAATGGGGCCCTTTATTAGTAGAACTAGGACATGACTTGGTAGAACTACGCAGGAGCTGTCAAGGTTGAGAGAGGCATCTGATTCAGTGCTGCTCATCCTCGTGTGGTCCTCATGCGTATCCGCGGAGGCAGATGGGCTGAACCGTGCATGCGTGAGCACTTTAGCCTCGTTCTCTAATTAAGCTTTTATTAGCCAAGAAAGCTTCCAAATGGTCGTTTCCACCAGTGACTCTCCACAGGGCACAGGGGTGGGCAGATTGGGCCATAAGTGCTTTGGAGAGTTAGTGTACCATCTGCGTATATAAGGGTAAGTGTGTGAGGGGTTTCTTTCCAGAGCAAAAAAAAGCCATATGGTCAAGTGAATTAAAAAAAAAAAAGCAAAAGACATCTGATGTCTAAAGTAATAAGAGCTGAGGAAGTTATATTTGGTATTCCTCTCAACCTCACCATGTCACTGAAACTAGAAGCGCTTCCGAAAGCACTTCTGACACACAAGATTTATTGCCAGCACTTTAACAAATTCTTTCTTTTTCATTTCCTCTGTATGAAATGTAAGTGTCTCAGTTTGCTCAGATTCTCTGACACACACAGAACCTGTCCAGATGAAAATATGTGATATGTAGTGTACCTGTGTTTGTGTGTGTGTGTGTGTGTGTGTGTGTGTAGGATGGAGTGAATGTCTTACAGTCCTGATACCAGCCAGTCTTGGTGCACCGAACAGAGTCTCTTCCCAGAATTCAACTGGAAAGTCAGGCGCTTATGCCTATTGACAGCATTTCTGAGGCCAGGCAATGACAGAATTCGATTTTACTTTAACCCCCGATGCCACAGGGGAGCTGAAGCACCAAACAGTCCATCACTGTCTCTTTTACACACTCCGATCAATCCCATCTTGGGCCTCTCAGAGAGCTTCTGGCCTTAGCCACCCCTTCCCAGGAAGCCTTGCAGAGACAGCAGAACAGCCAAGGACATCTTCAGAGGGCTTATCTGGTTTAGTGCACTAACTGTGTGAAGGCAGCACTCACATCAACCTCATTCCCCAGACCACCAAACACGCTAAACCTCAATTATCATCCTCCAGCAGGTGAATCATTTATACAGTCATGGGGATAAAAAAAAAATACATCCTGTAGATTTCTTTTTAAGTGAAAGCTTAAGAAAAAAACAAAAAAAAAACATGTTTGGCTTCCTACCAGCCCACAAAACTGCATCTAATTGTGTAGTAATAATACGTAATCATCAGAATACTTAATGTTGAAATAAATACTATTTATTTATAAATTTACAATGAATTTGATTTTCATAGCTCATAATCCAAGAAATCCTGTCACATGTTCAAGAAAACAGCCAGATATCCATCCATCCATCCATTTTCCATACGGTTTATCCTACACAGGGTCGCGGGGAGCCTGAAGCCTATCCCGGGGGACTCAGGGCACAAGGCGGGGGACACCCAGGACAGGGTGCCAACGCATTGCAGGGCACAGTCGCACACCCATTCACACACTATGGACAATTTGGAAGTGCCAGTCAGACTAATCAGTCTTTGGGGGGGAAATCACAGTACCTGGAGGAACCCCTGAAGCATGAAGGCTCCTTGCCTGTAACATAATTTGACATCTCTACTTTTAGAAACCATAAACATATTTCCCTAAAATGATGCAGAATTGTTGGTATTAACCTTCTTACCTTGCTTATACTTACTGCACAGATCACGGTTAGGGAAATACAGAGCCAGTTTCAAACCGAGGCTGTAAAACAGTCTGAGTCAGTCTGTCTAATCATGTTTTAATTGCTAGCTTGATATCTAAGTGTGATTTCCTCATGCGGTGAATGTTGTGCTTAGATCAGGCTGTTGGTTACATGCCACAGCGAAATGGACACGAGCCTAATAGATTCGGTTTGTTCTCCGAGTGGAGCGACAGAAAAGCGTTTACTCTATTGTCGTGTGATTGTGATTTTTGAATCCTGACAGTCCAAGGTTACAGCCACATTAATCCGGCGAAATTGAAAACGCCTCTTTTTCTCTAAGTTTTTGTCCAGAGAAAGCGGAGCTTTTCGAAAACGCTCTCCCAAGTGGATAAATCTGAAAAAGCCGTTTTCGTATTGGTCTGTGGACTGATGAAACGGAGATATTCAAAAACAATGACGTATTTCTAGTCATGTGACGCACTCATGTGACCCATTCTACTCAGAACAAACAAGACGGTGGACGAAGTAAAATGATGACAGTAAATAAAAGGCTGAGGGAAATGGTGCAGGCCAACGCTTCTTACGTTTTTACGCATGCGCAGTATAGGGATGGAAGCGTTTTCAGATGTTTCGGTGTGGACGAGCGAGAAATGTTTGAAAACGGCGGTGTAGATGGCGAGCATTTTAAAACAAAAAAAATTAGCCGAGCTGTCTGGGTGGGAGGGTTGGCTTTACTCTCTCCCCTGTCAATCACAGCGACACTAGGCCTGGGCGATATGACAATATAATATCGATATCGTCATAAATTATATCGCTATAGTGATATATCTGTTTATTAAATATCTTTTTATTCAAATTTAAAGTTTTTTTTTAATCTCTATTTCAGTGTTAAATATTTTAATAAAATAAACGAATAAGCTTTTAAAATATGAAAAAAAAAAATTCTACTTGTTTTTAAATGAGACACTACTGTGTTGCTGGCAGTTTGTGAGCAAACCCATATATCATTATACATATTATGTATTATTAAACATGTCATATCGCCCAATTGTGTCATGTATGCGGAAGAGGGTGGACATCGCTCTTGTCTATGACACCGTTTTCATTATGCTGCCCTGTGACGCAGCATGAGCAGCGGTTTAAAAAGATGCAGCGGCTTCACGTGTCTCAGAAGAAGCACTTGCCAGTCTTCACCCTCCATGGATCGTGGAAAATGGGGTGAAAAACAACAGAATCCACAATGCACATGCGTTGTCACTGGCACTATAGAGTCACGAGCTGTTACGTATGAATGGGAGTCAAGTCAAGAGTGATGATGAGGCTCCTGTGTGATTACTCCTCACAAGTGATTACTCGTGTTCTCGTTTAAATCATTGCCACTAATGTTGTTTTTTCCATAAACGGATTAGGTTACAAATGTAGAGGTAGACACGGCTTTCCTGCGATTGCCTGTTTACTCATAATATTAAACCATTTTAAGATCATTCAGATCATAAACAGATGACAGAGTAACTCAGGACTCCACATCTAGTTTATTTTAATGAATTTGAATGATCTATAATGGTTGCCTTTTATTACAAATAAAATAAAGGATATTATTAAGCATGGAATGGGCGGGATTTATTCGGCTGTAGGCTGTGAATAAAGGTAGATATAAAGTAGACATACTTTTCACGGCCATACATTAGTTTTCACATTTTATTTATTAAATAGTGGTTGATTTTAAAGCCCCGGTGTTCACTTTCAATGGAATTGGTCGCTCGATTGATCAATAAATCAAGGCAAAAAAGCAATTATTCCACGCATAAATCTCTTCAGGTAAAACTTCAATCCAAGCAATGACTCCGGCCAAATAATGAATGAAATGCTTTGCTTAAGCTTACAAACATCGATCAGCCTGATCCTGAACCAGCCAGCATAAGACACATTAGTTCCTTCCTGAGCCAAAAAACTATTATGCTGAGTGTTATTATTGCTCAGAAGTCCTCTGTATTTTGCAGTTATTTCCCCACAGCTAATAATGAAATCCCGGTTTTCAGTGGAGAACTCTTGAAGAACTGCTTTACGCCTAACATTTGCAAACCTTATCATTTCTTTATTAAACGCACCTTTGAAAAAGTGAAATATTTCAAATGATTTTTTATTTATTTATTTTTTTTTAATCTCCCACTGTGCATTGGTATAATGTATAGGCAACGTATTTTGCAGGAGCTGTTGATAAAAGCCGCTGAACAAGACTCTTTTCAGGTGACTCATGAAAAAGTGCTGAAAGAGTGAAGCGACTCACATTGTGCAGGTGTCAGCTTTCAGCCTCAGCTGGCCTGATTGTAATAATTATGCTGACTTTAATTGTGAACCACTCGACGTGTCTTGGGGAGCAAATCACCTGAATTCCTGCTATTTGAGTCACAACAGCATCGCAGAACCGAGGCTCTCGGAAAGCTCATTTTATCACTCAGCGTTTTTGTTTTTTTTTCCCATTCATGAGTCAAGGACATTCAGGTGGGAAACATGGCCAGGCTACAAGATTCACTGCTGTCATACACACAAAACATACAGCAATGCAAAGCAATCGCTCACTGTCGAGCTGGGTTTGCCAGTGTGTGTGTGTGTGAATTCATACAGTGCATTTATTTGTGTATTCTGGTTGTGCTTATGAAGGAATAATTAGAGAATCCATAACAGCACACTAATTAATGCCTACTGCTGCAGCTAAAAGGGCACACGGAGGCTAATCAATAATCCGTACACATTCTGCTCTTTTAAGGTGAAAACACAAACAGTGTGAAGTAAGGTGCTCGTCTCCTCCTGATATTTCTCTCCTCCAAATAAGGCAGTCCTAGAACACCAGGTCCTGAGAGAGTAGTTCATCTATTAAAGCTATTAAATCTGCTCAAACAGAAGCAGTCCTCATGTTTAAGGTATGTTTTCTGAGTATTAAATCAAAATAATAAAGTGGGATTCATTTGAAAAGGAAAAGGCTCGGGATGGAATGGATGAATAAAACACTCAGAGGTGTGCTGTTATAGGAAAATAATCAATGACAGAGTGGTGTAATGATGCCTGACATGTAGCAGAGTTACTGTTACCACCAAAAGTTGACTATTTTCCTATAAAAGGCATAACCCACAAAGTGTTTACTGATTTATAACACAGCAATTTGCCAGTGTAGCAATTAGAGAACACGCCATCACATTTTATCCATTTAATGTTATCTACAAAGTTAGTTCCTGTTCTCACTTACGTTATATCAGCTATAAAGAGTCGTTCCCTCACGCTTTTTTACTCTCACTTGAATTTAATAAGACAAAAAAAAAAAAAAACACAAGAAACCGCAAAGTGTAAATTCCTCTAAATACTTAAAGTTACAGCTTTACCTCTGAGACTCCTTCCATAAATGTTAAATAAGCATCTCCTTCACTGTATCAATAATCGCACACACTTTTTAAAATCGGTTTATCTTCCGTACAAGTCCCTGTGTAAGTTCTTACTGCAGAAACAATAATATATTATAACGAGCACAATAATATAAACCTGAGCTTTGCAGCTGCACTACCATCAGAACTGCTGTTATAAAACATTAATCAACACCTTCTGACCAATCAGAATCAAGCATAACAGCGCTGCGGTATAATTATAAATAATCCATATCCATTAGAAAGTCGTGTGAAGTTAAGCTGAAATGCCCAGTGACTATTCTAATTAAATTAGGTATATTAGTGTAGATGTGCAGAGTTTTATAGCCATCCAACATTTAAATAGATCAGACTAGTGAGCATAAAAGAGAATTTCTGGGGTAAAATGTCGTCATCATCACTGAACGACACAGTGAGCTTCAATAAAGGGGACATTTCATTACAGGACAATTACCTGGAGCCGAATGGAACGAATTCGGTTTGCAGCCCGAGTATAATGAGAGATTTAATGAGAGCAATGCGCTAGTTCGGCATGACTGTTTCGGATTAAGGATTTCTGAACGTTTTACCTTTGAAAATGTCCAACCAGGCAAAATATCATGAAGTTCGGGTCGCACTTGTACGTCTTGGTAGTAGTAGACAAAATTTAAAAGAGAGCTTTAAAGGCCAAAAGTGGAGAAAGTTCCATGTGAACAGCAGCTATATGGGTCAGCGGGATGAGCGAATGCTGTTTATTCCTCCTCATGACCTCTTCAGGACTTGATGTGCATCATGCTGTTACATAAAACATGAATTTAATTATGCTTTATCTGCCTACATATAAAATGTTGTCTGTATTGCAGCATGTATAAGCTTTCACTTCCACAAAAACCGTGAACATAACATAACAAGATGTACTCTAAATGATAGGGCAGATGTATTCAAATTTCTGAACTCCAAAACATTCTCCAGAGAGTGACGGTTAATATCAGCAAGTTCAAAACACCTACGCAAATGTCAATTGGCTCATCTGCCATTTTTATTATTGAAAAAAAAAATCAGGCATGTTTTGAAATACTTTCCTACTTAAAAAGGTTGGCAGCTGTGATGCAGTCTTTTAAATATTTCCTTTTTTTGGTATTTTCCACCTCACTCTTGGCCCTCCGCAACGGCCCACATTTTGATTACCTGTGTTGCTTAGACTGGTTAAATAGATGACTAATGTGGATGCGGGGATGTGGATTAGTTGGGGTGGTGGAAAAAAAACATCGAGGTAGGTGGTAAAGAAAGTAGAATGGGGAAAAGCCCAAATTATAAGAAATGGGAAATTTCACTTTATCACTTTACTTTTTATTCAGTGTAGCAGAGAGATTGTCTAATCCCAATCCCAAAGAAATTCCTCCTGCAGTTGTTTTTGTTAACCTTTAAAAGTAAATACAACTGAAATAAAATCATTGCACTGTGGCACAGTGTGGGACATTCGGTGTCACGGGTTGCACATCACTATCCAATCCTATTCATCACTAATGTGTTTCTTGCTGCACTGACAAAACTGCAATGTCCTGAACCAAGCTTTGATTTCATTATAATAAAAAAAAAGACGACTGTTCGACTAGTCATTTTTTAAAATTTATTGTTTGACTATTAAAAATTAATAGTTTTGCAAACCGTAGTAAATGTAGCATTACTGATATATTTGTGCTGTGTTTTGGAAATCTCAGATCTATATTTGCTGTGGCTCACTACTGAACTGAGGGGGGAAAAATGCACTCGTTTCTCCTAACAGCTCAGAAAAGAGTAGACAAAAAGAGCACCGTTAGTGTTTCGTGCATTAAGAGTCTCAACGTCACAGTACCGGGAAGACAAACAGACATTGCGTCGATGTGTTTTTTTGACCCCTTTCCCATTTAATAATGTGAATGTGATGATTAAACAGTGACCTATACAGTGAGAGCAGAAAAAAAAGGAAGTCAGAGGAAAATCAATCACACTAGTATGAAGGGAATGGGGTGACATTCTGACAGTCTGTCAGTCAGTGCCTTCCCAGACTGTATACTAACAAGAGCTCTCTCTCTCTCTCTCTCTCTCTCTCTCTCTCTCTCTCCCTCTCTCTCTCCCCCCCCCTTCCTGTCTGTCTGTCTGTCTCTCTCTCTCTCTCTCTCTCTATCTGGAATTGATGGCTCGGGACAGCCTTCCTTAGAGGTGCTGTCTAGATAAGGACACCGTGACACCTGCCAGCTGTGGATCACCTCTATGGTTTCTGTATGTCAGGGGCTTCTGAGTAAAAGAAATGACGGGACAAAAATATATATATACAGTACTGTACAGTAAGTTTTAGGCACCCTGTTATTTTTTAGTACAAACTTTGTTATAGATTTTTTATTTGATGACTTCTACGTTATCAAGTCAGTACAAAAACGTTTTAGATTCCCAAACATTAGTTTTCTAGCACAAAATTAAATGTTACAGAAAAATGTTTGTATGTCATTAAATAAAGCAGCATATTATGTAAGAGGCACTTTTCAGACAAAAAAACACAATGAAGGCTGCTGGGTTTTGGTGCGAAAATAAGAAGCGAGTGCGAAAGTCAAAGTGTCCAGAAGAACTGTGTCTGGTTCTGCAAGATGCTCAATAAAACTTACCAGCTCATTTCCTTATAAAACTGCACACATTGTACTGGAGACTACTATTTTAATTTTTTTTTTTTTTTTTGTCACACCAAATACTGACTTTGTTTCATTTACTAATGTTTACTGCTCTTTACTGTATTTTTTAAAAATGTAGAGACATTTAATTTCATTATTTTGAAGGCATCTTTGCTCTACAGCATTTCTTTGCATGCGCCTAAAACTTTTGCACAGTACTGTATATATATATTGCGCCTTATGGTAAACATCGTTTGGAATTATTTCATCAAATCCGATCTTGCTTTTTCACCATTAAATCATAATGTATATGATAGAATTAAGTCATTACTGACTTATTTTTTTCCAAGAGATGTTAGAAAAGTATTTACAAATGGTTGTATTGGGAGAGATTTTGGCTGTCAAATGTACAAAATTACATCTCAGACCTGCTGAATCAGTTTAGCAATAAAATTTAAATCTGGTTTAAATACGTCTTTAGGGTCTTTATCTGTTTTTATGTGGATAATCAGGGTGCATTTGTGCCTTTCTTTGTGAATAATCTCTATTCAGATGAGCAGTATACACACAACACACACAAGCTAATAAAAATAAAAATGAAGAAATAAATAAAGTAATAGCACATAAACCCAGTACAATAAATCAGAATGCGATATATATTAAGGGGTTGCTGGAGATGGAACTGTAATATGTCATGTAATGGATGACACACTGCACATTAAACATCTTTTGCTCATTACAACCACATCTACAAACAGGAATGAAGTGGCGTGGTCTCTTCCAGGATGAAGAGACATGGCATGAGGGCTCACCGAATGGTTTTATGTTATGACCTTCACACTCGCCCGATCACAAGCTGTTTGAACACTGTGGGACATTTTGGAGCGACATGTTCTCCACCGGCATCGTCAAAACACCAACTGAGGAAAGATCTTTCGAAAGAACGGTGTTCATGGCTCCAGCATGGTTCCAGAGACTTGTACAATCTACGGAGCATTAAAGCTGTTCTGGCGGCTTGTCGGGGCCCAACACCTTTATGCTAACACACTTTATGCTGGATTTTTCCTTTCATTTATCATCCCAGTCCAGGCTCAAAGTAGATGAGTTGTAAACCTTGTTAGCAGTCATCATGAATTACTTCCTATAGCATTCATTCATTTATCCTAAAGCTAAATTCAGTCTTCAGTTTACAGAGACTAGATTCGACCTGCTGCTATTTTGATTCATTTTTTTAGCCTGAGAGTATCTACTATTTTTATAGCACAATGATGACAGTCACCATTACCATCAACAACGATTCAATTAGAGAAAGAAGACAAAACGCTAAATACCAGCAATGAAAAGTGGTTCTCTTTGTGCTTCTGAGAAATGTAACAGGGTTACAGCTGACCTCCCAGTAAATTCACAACTATTTTGTTCATTGCTTTTTTTTCCCCCCCATCAGGTCAAAAATCTGTTCAGAGGGCTTCAGTCTCATGAGTCTAGCGGTGAGTCCAAAAATTCAACTTTGTCTTTTTTTGCCATTGGCTAAAACATGAAACACAATTTTCAAGGTCACAGGCAAATATCTTTTGAAATGTCATAAATACAACAGGGAAAATGTATTATATGCAAGCAGCTAGGCATGTTCTTCCACACATTGTACACTCGGTGTGCTACTGTGTGCCGTTAAGCCATTTCTGCTTGGTTGAATAGGACTTGCTTCTGATTCAAATGATTCGAGGAATTTAGCATAATGTACTGTAAATATCTAAACTTCTAGCTACACAGACAGTCAAAGCTACTTCTCAGATTTTTTTTTTTTTTTTGTTCACTCATAACGCAGGAACCCCAGCAGTTGGAGTGAGGGAGAGATGGAGGGATTGGAGCTTACCTCGATCGCTGTAGTCATCCACCAGAACGATCTCAGCAATCAGGTGATCTGGAGTTCGGTTTACAATGCTGTGGACGGTGCGGAGAAGAGAACTCCAGCCCTCGTTGTGGAACGGGATAATGATACTGGTGTTGGGGAGATTCTCCAGGTAATGCTTCTGCTTACAGCTGACAGACAGGGAGAAAAAGAGACAGATAAAGATGAGAAAGAGTGAGGCTGTTCTCGATGCATTATCAGTCCATCAACCATTACATGATTACATGTTTGTTTGACCAAAGCACTGTCATTCGTGTAATGAATAGATCTACTATGCTGTACACCAGCAAGCTTTCGGAGTGTATGGGAATAGAGCTGAGTGTAAGTCTAATCATAAATCGCCGTTTTAAAAAGCCTTGTCACTCCCCCTGCTCTAATAAAGCACTCAGAAATCTGCGCCTTAATTCACTTTCAACAAAGACTGAAGTGGCAGATGAAGCAACGCTTTACAGCTCACACCAGTCTCTAATTCACCGCCCTGACAAAGCTGACACACGGCCCATTATTTATAGCTCACACAGAACCACGGAACCAGCGGTCTTAAAGAGCTCTGCCTTTAATATATTCACACAGTAAATTAAAAGGTAAATAGAAACAGCTTATCTGAAAGGTTGATTGCAAAAACAAACCCCAGTGAATAGAGCTGGAATGGAAACATATGCTACTGTGTAAATATGTTGATGGCAGAGAACAGAAGTGCTCTGAGGAGAGCAAAAAAATAAAAAAAATAAAATAAATAAATAAATCTGACTATCCTGTGTGATAACTCTACAGTATGAAGTGTCACACGGACAGAAATTTAAAGACAAGTGTGTAACATTTACGGAGACCAAAAGCAGGACACAATCCACGATCTAGGTCAAAGGAGGCTCCACATCAGCCAATTAAGCACCAGCCTGACAAGGGAGACGTGGACAGACAGTACACAGAGGTAGAGGTTTAGGTGCGATGTGAAGACTCTCAACCTGATCCCTGTGGCGACAATCTGTCTGTTGTTTCTTTCATCTGACTTGCCTGCTGAAAACGTGTGTGCCCTTCCTGCCATATCCTTTCCACATTTCTGAACCATTTATTCCACGATGGGAATGGTGTCTGACTGCAGTACTTCAGAAAAAAAATAGGCCAAGGAGTTTTGAGTGTATTAATTCTATGGTTTGAAGCAAGTCTGCCTACTCTTTACGAGTCTTTAGAAACGTCCCGGGTGTCTTGTTGGTGTGCTCTAATTGACTGTTGGCTTCCTTATGGTAAACAGAAGTCATTTTAACGCAGTTCTACATACACTGCATGCAAATTCCAGGCCTTGATCCATAACTACACTATATGGACAAATGTTTGTGGACACGTAACCATCACACCCATATGTGCATATATTTTTGAACATCCCACTCCACATTTAGAGTTCCCTTTGCTGGCCAGGCACTGATGTTGGGCGAGGAGGCCTGGGGTACAGTCGGCGTTCCAGTTCATCTCAAAGGTGTTCAGTGGGGTTGAGGTCAGGGCTCTGTGCAGGACACTCGAGTTCTTCCACTCCAACCCTAACACACCATGTCTTTGGAGAACAGATTGGGGAAGAACCACATATGGGTGTAATGGTCAGGTGTCCACAAACCTTTGGCCATATAGTGTATATTGTCCAGGATTTACCTTCTGAGTATGCAGCATGTTTCTGAGTGCAACCAGCACTGTTTTCATCTATGTTCAAGGTCCTGTCATGTTTTCTTTCTTCCTTGTTTATACCATAATTGACATTTTGGTTTGTTTTGGTGTCTTGTCTCCGCCCTGTCCTGTCATTGTTCCGATTGTGTCCAGGTGCTCTGTGTTTAGTTTCTAAAATGTTTTCCTATTTAAGCCCTGATGTTTCATTGTTTGAGTGCATCCTTGTCGTTAAGGCCGAGCCTTTGTTTCCTTGTTTCCGTGTTCTGTGTTTCCTGATTTAGACCCTCACTGGTTTTGTTGTGATTATGGATTATCCCTTTTTCATGCTGTCTGCCTTTGCTTTGGATTATGTCGATGATTACTGGTTTGCCCACTATAAACGACATGCTGATGTTACACACTTGCATTATGCCTCTTCAAACAAACCGCAAGTTACAGCATTGCAGTAGGTATTTTTATGTAATTTCAGTGAATTATCTTGGATAACTTGGGTGGCTAATCAAGTCTGAAATATTGTACTTTTAAGGAGGATTTTTTCCTTTTTGTTAACTAGTTGGATATAGCTATATGTGTACACTGCGTTTTTTTTCTCAGATGTTTTTTTCCCCCTCAGATATAATGATATATAAACTGGCAGCTCAGTGCATAACTGAATGACAAATGTTTCAATTTTCCTGCTGTTTGCAACTTTGAATTTATAGCTGTATTACTCATACTGTGTCACCTGCCATAGTAACACACACTCACTCCAGCCTCCATGCCGAGCTACTGAATCACATAGTGGGCCATTTTTACACATCCTCTCCAGTTTCTGGATCAGTTTTTTCAGATATTTATCAGCACCACAAGACGAGATGAGGAACAGTCTGCACTGCTGTTCTGAGCTGCTTTTGAGAAACGCAGGCCGCTGTCTGAAAGCAGTGTTCCACATCCAGCATGCAGAGCTGCACGCATCCACTGGGCCTGAAAATAAACAGACCTGCACCAGAAACGAGGCCTGAATTCGGACTTGCAATAGCACAGCTGTGATCTGGTCTCAAAAGGTGCTTTGTGTTTCAAAAGCCTGCAAACTATCCTTCCTGAAGATAAAGTGGGACTGAACTCCATTCGTGATCCATCCCTGGCTTTCCACTTGTCTCATAAGAAACCAGAGCGGATCTTTCATTATCGATGGAACTGCTTGACCCTCGGCGGCATGAGTTATAAGTGGATTTGTTCTTGCCAGGGGAAAATCCATGAAAAAAAAAAACTATTTCATGGGCAGCAAATGGTGCGGAGTGGTCTTCTGAGAACAATTAATGATCAGTCCATCAAAGGGCTCATTTATTGAAGGAGTGAGTGTGTAACAAGGTGATCTCCTCCACAGTAATCCACACCTGGCCTTTACTTTTGACTATGATGTCTTTAGATGAAAGAGACTCAATAACAGTAGTGTGAAGTGCACTGAAAGGACAAAAGAAGTGGAAACTGTAGGTATTTATAGAGCGCTAGTAATCGATTATGAAAATCGTTGTCAATGAATCTCATTGACGATTAGTTGGTTTGCGCACATTTAATCAGCGCGTTACTTATAGTATATATATATATATATATATATATATATATATTGTCCATGTATTTACAGTAGTTACTAATAAACAGATCTATAGTTCCTTCAAAACTAGTACAGATGACCCATAGGGAGGATAGATTTTGTCTTTTTTATCTTTTACTCACTTGGGGTGTCTGATGTCAGGCAGCGAGCGATCCAGTGCAATGTTGTTGCTCACGTAGATGTTAAAGCCGTTCTCTTTATACACCGAGTCGTCACACTCGTCCTCTACAAGCGGGTATGGCTTCCCCTGCTCTCCTTTCCCTACAACACACACATAAACATCATCTTCACAGTGTGCATGCTTTTGTATGTGTTTGAGTGTGTGTGCATGTGTGTGAGTCTACAGGAAATTTTTGGTAATTACAATTCCAGGCTTTTCATTTTGAAGTTGGTGTAAACAGTGAGAATGATGAAAATTTTGCAGTGTATCTCCATGATGTACAGTAAATTAATCTAAAAGCTGCTTATTGCTGTTTGTTCAAGATTACTCATACAAAACACATTTTTTTGGGGGGGAAAGAAGAGATAATAACACCACCAATAATTCAATCAGGAGATTTTGGATCTCGTTTTTACTTTTTTAGTCTAAAAGTATTTTCAGTCAGTGTACATTAATGTACATTCAGTGTACATTAATAAAACTCGATTAAGCGACTGGCCACCATGAAACACCGTAAGTGCTAGACACCCTATTGTTATTCAACCTTTTTTCTTCTACTTATTCTTCTTCTTCTTCTAACTCTGGCTAGGGTGTCCATATAACCATCTAATCAAAAGTCGTGAAATTTGGCACACTGATTGGGGAGGTTCTAAGGAACATTCTGACCAAATTTGGGCCAAGTGCTGTCAACGCTCTAGCTCCACCACTGGGTCAAATTTGGGCCTAATTTGGAAGTACGTTTATGGTCTTAACTTTTGAACCGTGTGTCCAAAATTTAAAAGCCAGGCATCTCTGGATATCCTGGTTAGAGACGAGTTTAACGCACCCTATGACATCAATTTCCGCCTAATTTGATTTTCTGCCATCTTGGATTGTGTCAAGGAGTTTTTCGCTACTCCTCCTACAAATTGTGTCCAATCATCACCAAATTTGACATACATCATCTTCAGAGTACGGTTTATCCGTAATGAGCCAACAAATCTGACAGCAAAGCTGCCAAACAGGATGTGAGGCTATATCTCAGCAATGACCTTGCACAATGACACAAATTTTGGTAGGCACCTTAAGGACCATGCCCTGAGGCTATACAACAAATTTCTTTTGAAAGTGCCACCTGCTGGTCAAAAGTTACAATAACATGCCAAAAATGCTTCCATCTAAGAGCCACTCCTCTTCCAAATTTTGTCCAATCACCACCAAATTTGGCTCACATCATCTTGAGACCTGTCTAAACTTGCACAGAGTGGGGAAAAAAAGGCCCAGCCTGATGAGAAAAAAAAAAACATAAATACTGTAGATGTTGTAAATGCAAGAAGAAGAAGAAAAAAATCAGGTCAGAGCAGTAGCAATCACGACCACAGGTCAAAGTAGCAACAGACAACACCACAGGTCACAGCAGTAGCAGCAGCCGCAAGAGCAATGCCACCTTGCTGCCCATTTGTTCATCTGGACCTTTCCTCTTACAGTCAGAGAATTCCACCAGTGTCTGTGGTCAAAACATACACATCATGAGTCAAACTACAAATCACTCTTGAATCCGTTTGCCAAGAGTTATGACTCTGCTTTCCTGTGATTGCTTAGGCAACAATTGTAGTGTGTCTGTGAATGTGCAGCTCACTGAGTCTGGGTGCTTCGCCCCCGAAAATTCTGCTTGCAGCTTTAATTATTATGATGACTTAAATTTCATCATACAAGTCTGATTTCAGAGCACACCATTATTCCACTCATCCGGAAAAATAGAAAGCTGTCTAAGCAACCAAAAAAAAAACATTGTAGTTAAAAATATATATTTCTACAGTGCTACTGAGAAGAAGAAAAAAACATTGTATTCACATCTGTTCCTCGATCTGTTCATTAATATTACTATCTTCAATTAATAAGAATTGAAGAGGATAATGTAAGGATAGTAACAGATTTTACTTTATTGACATTTTATCAAGTTACAGATGAGGATCTCTGCAGCATTGCTAATGAGAGCATGCTGTCAATAATTTAATGGCAGCTTTCTGGCAATTATCTGTATTACAAAAGCACATTTTAATGCACGCTCTCTCAGAGAATCACTCTTTCTCCCACTGTTTGTGTGCAGAATGTCATCTCTCTGTGCATAATTACTGAAACCCCACTCCCACTCCTTACTGCATTCTCTCAGGAGCAGGGACTCAAACAGAAAATATGATTCATAACACTGCATACTTCCCTTCGTTTGGCCATTAAAAAAAGACTCAGAACAGCTTGACTGAATATTAAATGCCAAAGTGTAACTAAAATAATGCAGGCTTGAGAATTAATCAAACCCAGGTAAGAAGGCTCATAAAAAAAATGTTTTAAAAACAATAAAACTTTTTTTTTGAACTTCAGAATTCCCAGTATTTCTGAAACCCTACTGTGTTTTGTGCTGTACTAAATAAACATCACAACAATGCTTGCCCTTTCAAATGAGAAAAAATAAAGTTTGACTCAGAGAATTCTCCAATCTGACTGGTCAGAAGGCGTTGATTACTTGTCTATAACAGCAGCTCTGACAATAGTGCCATCTCGAAGCTTTATATTAATGTGCTTGTTCTAATACATTATCGTCGCTATAGTAACAGCTCATTCACTTGTATGGGACTTGAATGGTGGACAATCTACATAATCTAAGGCTAATAATAAACATAAAAAAACAAACACTTTAATTAACAACAAAAAACTTCCAGTCATTATCTCAGTAAGAATACTTCAATTTATTATTAATGGAAGGAGTCTCCAGCGTCAGTTCTTTGATATCGTCAGTAAGTTTTCTGCCATGACAGCGAAGCTTGCACTTTCCAGAGCAAGGTTTTTTTTTTGTTTTTTTTTTAATTAACTTCAACAGAGAAAACAAAAAAAAAGTCTGGTGAGAGAATGACTCTTTATAGCTGCTATAAGTAATAACTCGTGGGCGTTCCACATCATTAAATGTAACTATAAAAACTATAAATTAAACATTGCAATCATTAACAAATTGCTGAGGTATAAGAGCAATAAACACTTCAGGACATGCTGTTATTGGAACATTATCCACTTCTGCTCTGCGTCAGGTCCCATCACACTAGCCAGTCGTTGATTATTTACCTATAACAGCATGCCCCCTAAGAGTTTTATTCCTTATACTATACGAACAGGTCTGCCAACACATTCTGTTAGTAATTCAGTGACGGATGTCATTCGTATGTTTCATACAACTGAGTGAACTTAGTTAAGATTTTCACACTCTCTGCAATGTGAATCTCACACTCTTGCTCTCTCTGTCTAAAACCCTATCCAGATGGGATTAAATGTACATGGGGTAATGGCCTGGGGTAATTTCCTATTTTAGATGTGCTCCCTTGTAATGTTATTTCCGTCCGGATCGGCCATGTCTGTTTTTTTCTCCGTCCTCCTCTAAGAAAATTACAGGCGGAATTACCTTCTGTTTTTCACCAAACTCAGCATCTGATCGTTTTAGTCCCGTGGGGATACACATGTCCGTAATTTTCTATGCAGATTTTCTTGTTTGGTGAAAAAAAAAAAGATTTTTGAGTTCCGCTACTGGGCGTATTTAGTCTCGTAAACACTCCTCTGCTACTGGGTGTATTTAGTCTCATAAACACTCCCTAAATCACAAAACGAAAGACGGACGCTTCTTGTATACTCTGTGATTATTGTTTTATTGTATTTTGTTGTAAATTGTAAACTGTTTCTGGAACATCAGTTCACCCCAAACTGAAATAAGACCCAGCGTCTTTTCTTTACTCCAGTGTCCCTTCGACCGCTTGGATGCCATGTTATGAATAGAGCGTGATCATATGACCATGTGAAATGAACATCTGGGTTGGTAGAAAATGCTTTGTGGTAAATGTATTGCAATCAGTACCACTGATAAACTAATGCAATCCGAACAGAGCGCGTGCGTGTGTGTGTGTGTGTGGGTGGGTGTGTGTATACAATTACAGTAACCAGACTCCAGACTCCTTGGCACATTCTCTCAGGACCACTAAGAAGAAAATATAATTTCATATTTTTTATTTGTGGGCCCCATAGAATATGCTGAAATACTGAAATGTGGAATTGAAAAGAGAACTAAACTGAAATACGTACTGAATAAAAACACAACTGTTATAGGGAAATAATCAGTGATGGGGTGGTGTGATGAAGCGGAGTGACTGTTATCACCCGAAAGTTGATTATTTTCCAATAAGAGCACACCCTGAAGTGTTTTATTCCTTCTTATTTATGAATGAATGGCACAATAGCATCATAATTTTTTATAAATTCCCCCAGCAGCCTCTCTTTTTCTCTCTCTCTTGAAGATAAGGATAATAAAAAAAATTTAAAAAACACAGCTTGTCATCTTACTTTCCAAACTGAAAACTTGCCAGAAAAAGTTTTTGCTTTACCTCTGATTGCTACAAAGCACTGACACTGGAGAGTCCTTCCATAAATGTTAAATAAATGTCTCCTCACAGAAAACATCAGCATAATCAATGCTTAAACAATGTAAACGAGCTGTTACTAAAGAAATTATAACAATTAAAACAAGTGCATTATTATAAACCTGGGATTTGCAGCCGCACTATTGCCGGAGCTGCTGTTATAAAAAAAATTATTCAACACATTCTGACCGATCAGAATCGAGAATTGAGCGGTGCTGTGAACTTATAAAGGACCACAGCAAAACTAGTTTAAACGTTGGAATGCATGCAGTGCACTGAAGCTTGTTTATGTGCTATCATCATTACTGAATGGCCATAAAAGCTCAATCAAAATACAGTTCTAGATTACGGCTCTATTTTGTGTAATATGCACAAAAATACAAGCTGGAATCCCATTCCATCTCATGTTTAGTGGTTAAACTGCCATCATCTACAGTCACCCAGAAAGCAATTTGTATTTAAATCCCCTAGTTTCATATTCTGATGTCTAAAATTATTGGGGAGTCATGAAAAATAAATGTAAGGCTTAACGTGGTGCCTGTTATCATAAGATTTGTCACCGACAGATGGTGTGTATCGTTAAATCTCTGACATAACAGACTTTATGTGATGATGTGATGGTGGAACCCAGAACAGTTGAGCTGAAGTGTCCATATGCAAAGAGACTCGAGACCCTTGGATACGCTCCGGAGGGAAACTATTACATCACACTGTCTAATCTCACAGATCAATCTGCTTAATACACTGACTTACGACTCCATTATACTCCAAACACTGTAAAGCTATAAACTATTCTGTAAGGTTCTCATTGATTAATTGGGCTTGTTGATGGCTTTTATCTGCTAACATGGCACTCTGAACTCAGGAAATATTTCTTCTCACTTTGTGTGTGGTATTGGATCAGAGCAATGTCTCCTTAACCCAAATAACGAAAACTCACTGAAGGGATGCAGATATATTACACTGGGGTGGCACTGCTATAGGCAACACAGTAATAACGAAAGAAAAGAGAGAGAGAGAGAGAGAGAGAGAGAGATCTGTGCATGGATGAAAATCTGTCCTTATGCCCAACTGTCCCCATGAGCTCTGCAGAAATATGCAGTATTACTTCTGTCCCTGTTTCTGTGCAACTTTATCCTTTCACTCATTCATTTACTCTCTGATCTAATGGCTGAAAATGAGATGAGATGGGGTGGCTGTGGCTCAGGTGGTAGAGCGGCTTGTCCACTAATCGCAAGGTTGGCGGTTTGATTCCCGGCCCACTTGCCTCCACATGCCGAAGTGTTCTTGGGCAAGACGCTGAACCCCAAGTTGCTCCCGATGGCTGGCTAGCACCTTGCATTGGTGTGTGTGTGTGTGTGTGAATGAGAAACAGTGTTCAGTGCTTTGTAGAAGTGCAGACCCTTTAACATAGATGTGTTGGACAGTTTAGATGGATGGATGTATTAAAGGAAGAATGGATGGACAGACAGACAGACTGATGGTTGTATTGAATGGTGGATGGATGAGTGACTGGAGGGATGGATGGATGAGTGACTGTACTGATGGATGGGGGAAAGGACTAACTAAAGAATGCATGGACGAATGGATGGGTGGGTGAATGATCTAACTAAAGAATGGATGGATGGGTGCATGGATCAGTAGATCTATGGGTGGATGGCAATTTCGATACTGATATAAATATATATATTTTATAGACGGATTGATGAGTGAATGGATGAATTGATGGATGGATGGATGGACAGACGGGCAGACACATGGATGAATGAATGGATGTACTTCATTAGTCCCCCGGGGGAAATTTGAGCAAACACGACTTGATTATGACTTGAGGTTAACTGTGATTATTTGGCTTTGTGAGCCACAGGATGTATGGATGGAGGGATGGATGGAGGGATGGATGGATGGGTGGGTGTACTTTATTAGCCCCAGTGGGAAATGTGGGCAAACCTGACATCAGTGGTGACTCAAGGTTAGCTGTAAGTCACATGTCTGTCAGTCAGGGATGTGAAATCAATTGACTATCCATTTGTCTCTTTAACTGTAGGCAGTGTATCTATAATTTACCGCTGCAAAAGAGATCCGTAACATCATCAAACATATAATAAACCTCAAACAGATGGATGAAACACCTTTAGCCTTAGGCATTACCTGTGTAGGCTGGATAATAGGGGTAGGAATAAGGGAAAAATTAATGAGTGAGTAAATGGACCAAATGTGTGTGTATTCCAGATGCTGAGGTGTTGTGGGCTTACCGACACGCATCTCGTCTCTCCTTATGCTCTCGTTGTCGTGCCAGTCTCTCCTCCTCAAGCCGTCTGTCCAGCTGTAAACATGTCCATCACTCAGTCCGAGCGCAAATCCCTGAAAAGGAGAAAGACCGCCGGCTGTGTCACCTGCATCATTTCCAAACTCTACTCTGCTACGCTTCTATCCGTGGAGGCACAATTAAGCAATTCATTCTCTTATTTATTAGCAATACTAAGAACTCTGATAAAAACAGAGGAATAGAACAATAATAAACACTTGATACATTATCAAAGCAGCTCAGGAAACACCTTCCTGATAAATCTTAAGAGTAAAATAATTTATCAGAGCTAATAGCCTGGCGCAAAACACACCATTTTTCTTTAGATCTGATAAGTTTATGGCTGTGTGCATTTCATTATATCGAGATGCGTCTTTAATCTCTTAAGTAATTGCATAAAACGCACACACACACACACACACACACACACACACACACACACACACACACACACACACACACACACACACACACACACACAAACACACACACAATGCCTGGCCCCCTTTGGTGCTTCACTCTTTTGAGGATTTTGTAACTTGGTGATTTGCCACAAACTAATTTATCTTTCCTTCCTCTCGTTTATTGCTTCAGGTATTTACATTAGTCAAGCACTAAAACACAGAGCTGCTTACAGACTCGACTAAAATCGAGCACAATGTCTGAGAGGACTATAAATGTAGCTGTGTTACTCTGAAACATCATCTATTTGTGTGATAAAAGTCCTATTTTTTCAATAAACGGGAGAAAATCGCAGAAAACTGCAGCAATAGGAAGCCAAACTGCCCCAATCTGACCGAGAATTGGACCGTTTCCATTTCCAGCATTTGACCTGCTACCTGGTATTTATCTTGCCTGAGGTCGGTGTTTCTTCATCTCTCCATTTCAGCAAGTAATGTGAGAAACAGAGCATGCTTGAGGAAATTTACATGACCCCAGACCTTGATATGAAATAATTCCTTCTTCGTCTGCTGAAAGGTAATTCTATTCTTAGAGAGCACAATTTCAGGCCTCGCCGATATTTATTCCTGCTCTTCTGCAGTTTTCACACAACTCAAGGATTTGACACCCAGAGGAGAAGGAGCACTGTTCCTATCCAGCTCATAACGATGAGGTCACGCGGAGGCAAAAGCAGCTAGAAATATTTCATTACCTGCCCACCGGGGCATTGCTGTTAACTACGAGGACTGAATTTCTCTAAATGAGGTGCTGCCTAGACTGCCTTCTCTCACTGCCCCCTGCATGCTCCAAAGCAATGAAGCAGAGCAAAAAGAAGAACACCCACACACACACACACACACACACACACACACACACACACTTACTTAATGGCCACTTTAATAGGAACACCTGTAACCTTGCTCATTCCTCCAATCAGCCAATCATGTGGCAGCATCACAATCCATAAAACTGCAATGCTTTTCTGCTCATCACGGTTGTAAAGAGCGGTTATACGAGTTACCTCAGACTTCCTGTCAGCTCAAACCAGTCTGGCCATTATTTTCCTCTGACCTCTCTCATCAAGAAGGTGTTTTCGGCCACAGAACTGCCACTCGCTGGATGTTTTGTTCGCTTGTCTGTGAAAGACTGTTGTGCGTAAAAATCCCAGGAGATCCGCAGTTTCTGAAATATTCAAACCGGCCCGTCTGGCACCAACAACCATGCCACGGTCAAAGTCGCAGAAGTAACCCCCGTTCTGATGTTTGATGTGACCATTAACTGAAGCTCTTGACTTGAATCTGCATGATTTCATGCGCTGTTCTGCTGCCACTTGACTTGCTGATTGGAATTGCATGAATATGCAGTTGTACATCTGTTCCTATTAAAGTGACCAGTCAGTGAGGAGTAAAACAATGCAGACTAACTACACCACACAGTTCCAGTCCAATCCAACATCCATCAATCCGCATGTTATAAAGCCTGAAGACGAGAGATTTTTTTTTTTTGTAAGCGTGCCAGAGAACAAAAAAAGAAATGTGTCTGAAAGTAACGCTACAGTCCAGTGATAGCTGTTTAATAAAACATCTCGTTTTCACTTCTTATTCTAGCGGCCTGACTCAGCCTTGAATAAATTTGCTCTTCATTTTCATGTGCCTTTTTTTTTTTTCATGCTGTAATTTTTGGAGCTCTGATTTGGCCATGAGCGCCTCAAACATCCTGGCACGGGTTTATGTTTAAAAACAAGCGCAAGCGATTTACCAGGCACCCAGTAAAGTATAGAGGCCAAAAATTCCAATGTTTTTCTCTGGTGTATAAAGTGCACGATGCCAATCTAGCAGACAGTGAAGGACAAAACAATTTCATGCACCACAAACAGCATCAAGTACCTGTGCTCTACTGGCACAATAGAGCAAGACAGACTAACGTTTGAAGTACTTCACAAACCGCACTGCTACCAGAACAGCACTTCACACCTCATTTAACACATGCACAAAATAAGCCAATTAACACGTAAACCTTTTCTGTGTCCGTAAAGAATCGGCGGGTTTGGTGCACGACACTGTGGTGTGATGCGGCGTTACTATTACCACCCTGATGTTTATTGAAGAATTTCTAATTTATTAATTGTATTTTTATTTATTAAAGAATCACATCATACATTTTATCTCGTTATATTTACATTTAATGATGTGGAACGTCCGTGAAACGAGTTAGTGCCTGTCATTTTCATTAAATTTTTTTCTGGACTACCTAGGCTTTTGGTGAAGTATAAAAGTGGTTTTCGAGTCTGAGAGCAGTCCAGAGAACCGGTTCTTGCTCCTCTGGAAGCTGTTCGCTGTCTGTCCTACATGCCAAGTGATGTGATTGGTTCAAATTGTGACATTATTTCAAGTTTTGTGATGGCGAGGAATGCGTTGCTGTGGTCATTGAAAGAGACGGAAGACCTCATCAATATACAAAACTAGACCTTTATAGGACTGGAGTGCTGTAATTAGCTCACCTTTGTGATGCGAGTGTTTGCAATGAGAGCTTCTTGAAAAACAAATGTCTCGTGCCGGCCTGCATGGTTAATATTCTTCCTAAAACATATCCAAAAGGTGCTATATTATATTCCTTTGGTAAATTAGTACCAAAGGAATTTTTTTTTTTTTTTTTTTAATAAATAAATGGATAAACATCGTGTCTACCATTTTGCAAACCTGTGTGAACAAATGTGGCATATGGAATTGTGCAATCGAGCCACAGTTCAGAAGGAATTCTTCTACAGATCAGTAAATTGTTATTATTTTGTCTTCTGGGAAAAATGCAAATACCTTATGTAGCTTCTAAAGGGAAGTACTAAATAAAATTTAAAAAAACCTGGCTCTTAATGTATCGTGTTGCCTTCTTGAGCATCAGTGAAGGTTTGCACCTTTTGTAATAGTTCAGTTTTCAGTTTCAGTTTATTTGTATAGCGCTTTTAACAATGGACATTGTCCCAAAGCAGCTTTACAGAAGTATATAAATTCAGGACACAGATTTTAAATTTATGAATTTATCTTCAATGAGCAAGCCAGCGGCGACGGTGGCAAGGAAAAACTCCCTGAGACAATATAAGGAAGAAACCTTGAGAGGAACCAGACTCAAAAGGGAACCCATCCTCATCTGGGTAACACTGGATAGTGCAATTATAAATAAATAAATCTCTTCTATGAATGTACCAGTACAACACGGTCAGATAGCAGTTGGGAGACCATGAAAAATTCATTACAGTTTTTATATGAAGTCTGTTTTGTTGAACTTCACCACTGTAATCTCAATGATCTTTAGGCTGCACCGTGTGGGGCCATCTTCAGCAGCATCATGTGACTTCAATTGATGAGGTCTCCAACCAGAAGTAGGGCATCAGGATGGATCAGGCAGGTCCAGAGAGCAGAAGGGGTCGGGATCACTGGCATCAATAGTAATAGTTGTTCATAAGTCCCTCAGTGTGAAAAGATGGATCTCAACATCATATAGCCACTGCTGCAAAGGGGTCAAATATGCAAAAAAAAAAATGCTGGAAAACCAAATAAATAATGTGCAGGACCTGGAGGATTTTTTATGAATAACACTGGGCAGTTTAACAGCTCAGGACAAACAGTGGACTCATTGAACAACTATCAAGTATTTGGGACGAGTAGGAAAACGCCCAGCTATAAACAAGCAAAAGAATGCAGCTTGTTCCTGAGAAACCCCAAAGTGCACTTGGTCCTGAAGACCTTCTCTTGGTGTAAAACTTTTACGAAGCAAAATTGCAGTTTCAACATTTAGAAGTTTATTTTTTCTTTATTAAAACACATTAACAGCACGTTTATAATGTTTATTTTTAAACTTAGATTATGATGAGTGTTTGGCATGCAAGCCCGTGTGATTGAGCAGTTACTATAGAAACGATAACGTATTAGACTGAGTGCTGCGAATTTGCAGCTGCACTACTGTCAGAGCTGCTGTTACAGAAAATACATCAACGTTTCACAGCATATCACCAAATGTTATGAGATCCTTTTTAGCTCCACAGCACATGCACACACACACACACACACACACACACACACACACACTGTCTTGTGTGAGATGAATGACCTTGCAGTCATCTGCCTGTGGTCTCCTGAGAAAGCCTGCCGAGGCCAGCGTTGATAAGAAGTGCCACTTCATAGACTAAACTTAAAGTTCAAAAGTTCATCTAAAGCTGAGCATCTCTCTCTCTCTCTCTCTCTCTCTCTCTCTCTCTCTCTCTCCTCAACATTTCTTCCATTCCAGTGCTCTCTGGCACATCTGGTGGTTCTCTGGCAGTCCTTCTGCTTCCTCCACACTGATTCCAGTAAATTTAGCAATTACTGACTCGGCACAGAAAGCAGTGGGGCGACCGTCTGCGCAATGTTCTGCTTCATTCGGGGGCCGATGGAAACCTGCCGTAGATTCTGCCGTCATAAGGCTTTATTTGATTTATTTCGCAGGTCCGTGTGCTGAAATAGAAAAATCTTGGAGGGGTGTCTATACACAAGCTAAACAAGATGAAAACGGTGCTAGGAGCAAAACCATGGTGACGTAACCGCAATAGCGAAGAAGTACTGCACGTCAGGGTATGGATAAGCAGAGTAAACGATTAATGCTAATGTACTTAAATGTGCAAAAGAACATTACTGGACATAAGCACACGCATCAGTACAAAATTACAAAAAAAAAAAAAAAAAACACAAAACACTCATGGACATGGACACATACATGGACAAAAGAAAATGGTCTCTGAATTTCTCTAAACTGAATATTTTTAAGGTAAAAGTGAGAAAGTATCCTTGGATAGATTTAACCTAACAGCACAATCGTCATCTTCATTCTACTGGTACTCAAACAGCACACCCAGAAAAGACATTACACTGGCAGGAGGTTGCCAGGATCCAGGTTTATAGAGACACGTGTGAGGCTGGCGTGTGTAACCGTGAGGAGAACCAGGAGCAGGACTGCAGCAGAGGTTCTATACTGACAAGGGAACACTTGTACACTTTGCGTTCCTTTTTGCCACCTAAAATCCAGAAATCACTAGAAGCTGTGAGGCTAGACCACACACACACACACACACACACACACACACACACACACACACACACACACACACACGTTTTACTTTTTTGTGAAGCCCTTCCATTGATATAATAATGAAGGCAGGAAAGCTGAGCGTGAATTTGACTCGCTGCTTCCTGCAGCCAGAGCCCACACTTACATCGAAAACACCGGTTCGCCAAAAACGTGACGTTTAGGTGATCGATATCACGTGTGTGTTAGAATTTGATGCCATTTTCCTTTAACGAATTCAGTCTACTTTTGTCAAAGACACTTATACAGTAATCTGATCTGTTGTTATGAAGATGAATCAGACTCGGAGACCCAAAGCGATCACACTAAGTCAAATTTGATATCATAATGCATTTCTGATATTTTTTTAAGCACTTTGTTATTCACAGAAACAGACTGTAACGTTAGAGCTGTTGCTTAGTGACTCTGCTTTTCTGCCTGAACACAGAATTAGTTCCCGTCCCTACAGGCGTCGTTGTTTAAAGTCCCTTGTGATTATCGTCGCTACAGTAACGGTAAAAGCCCTGCAGAAGGGGACGCTGTGAGGACATTTGACACTGTCCGCTGACATTATTATTAATGTACCTAAAAATTCATTATGGGGACCAGCCGAATGTCCCCACCGAGTCAAAACTGTCAGATATTCCTGTCTATTTGGGAGACATTTGGGTCCCCAACAAGATGTAAAAATATGGCCCCACACACACACACACACACACACACACACACACACACACACACACACACACACCTATTTTGTTTTTTAAGCTAGATCAGCGATCGTCCCAATCCTTCTTAAAATTTTCCATCAAATCAAGTTAATTCCCTTCTTACGTAAAGGAAAGAAGATAAACCCGACAAGTTTTCTGTTATTGTGAAAAAAAATGGGGCACTTTCATGTGGTTCATTTTTTTTTTTTCGGTGTGTTGACTGTGCTACTTCTCTGAGCTGCATTAATAGGACATGAAAGCCTACAGTCTAGACACACGTTGACCATTCGTTCACCTCTCTAGTTTCTTCACAAATGAAGGCGGGACTGATTGTCTGCGTGTGAATTAAACTTCTCAGTTAACCAGCTCTTAGTTAACCAGCTCTCAGTTAACCAGCTCTTAGTTAACCAGCTCTTTGTTAACCAGCTCTCAGTTAACCAGCTCTTAGTTAACCAGCTCTTTGTTAACCAGCTCTCAGTTAACCAGCTCTTAGTTAACCAGCTCTTTGTTAACCAGCTCTCAGTTAACCAGCTCTCAGTTAACCAGCTCTCAGTTAACCAGCTCTTAGTTAACCAGCTCTTAGTTAACAAGCTCCGCAGATAAACGGGTGCTTAAGTTCTTTCATGGAATTAGCTGGCTAAATGTTTTTCAATTTACAAAAACAAATCAGATATAAGTTTTCCCTTTCAGTGTTACACTCAAACAAGCAGAGACCTGCATAAAATCTCATATTTTAGCCAAATACTTGAATAAACACACCAGTGCATTAGGGCATAAGGGAACATTATTAAATATGAATTCATAAAACTTTCAGGAATGTTGGGGATAAAGTGAAAAAGGCGTAACAACAAACTGAGCTACAAAAATTGTAAATGGAAACGATTATGTGGTGTGAATCCAGATTACATGAAACTTTTATATAGAAAATAAATATATCTATTTTAGCTGAACCACCACAAAGTGTATTTTTTTTCCCTATAACATCACAGTCCGAAGCTAGCAATTGCAATGCTTAATTCATTAATGAACAACACCTCACTGTTTTCAAGAGTTTATAGTTAGATTTAATGTGGTGGAACATCTCGAGACTCCATCTTTAAAGTCTACATAAATGTCTCCTGACAAAAAAACTTCCACACCAACAATTACGTGTTTTTTTTTAAAAATCCATTTATTATTAGTCATTGATTATGTGGAGCATAAGCTTTTGAAGATTGACGGTAGTATCATGGATAGCTATCAAGTCGGACGATTTAAACATCTGTGTGAAAACGTTGTGTCTGCAGCTTTAAGATCGATAAAAACAATGGTGCTGTATCTCGTAATATGTTTTCCCTTTCCGCTTGCTTTGTGTCTTATACTGACCTTAATAACCTGCTCTCTGACTGTGGAGCAGAGCAACAAAACATCTTCCTCTGATGCATCTTAGCTTCCTCTGGCCGTGCTGCCGAACAGATTAAGCCGTGAACGTCTTCACTCTCAAAACATGAACGGGGTTTGAATTAAGAAAATGAAACGGCGTGTTGTTTATCAGGGCAACTTCACTGTATAAGAATTCAGTAAGTATCTCCGCTGCTGTTCACCACAGAGCGTATGCATGTGTAGTTGATTCGAATTTTATAATGAGTTTTGGAGTTTTATAATGAGTTCTTGATGACAACTTCACCTTCACAGACCACATTTCAACAACTGCACGGTCCTGTAGGTTCATTCTGTACAACATCAAGAAAATCAGACCCTATCTCACCGAACAGGCTACACAGCTACCAGTCCAGGCTCTTGTTATCTCAAAACTGGTCTACTGCAACACACTGCTCCCGGGCATCCCAGCCAGCTCCATCAAACCGCTTCAGATGATTCAAAATGCAGCAGCACGCCTCGTCTTCAACCAGCCCAAAAGAACCCGTGTCACACCCCTCTTCATCTCCTTCCACTGGCTTCCTATAGCTGCCCGCATCAAATTCAAGGCCCTGATGCTCCCGTACAAGACCCTATCTGGAACAGCACCTCCATACCTCAACACTCTCCTTGAGGTTCATGTGCCCTCACATAACCTGCGAACGGTTAACGACCGACGCCTGGTAGTGCCTACTCAGCGAGGCATGAGGTCCCTTTCCAGAACCTTCAAACTGACTGTCCCACAGTGGTGGAATGAACTTCCGACCTCAATCCGGACAGCAGATTCTGTCACTATCTTCAAAAAACGGCTACATTTACATTTACATTTATAGCATTTAGCAGACGCCCTTATCCAGAGCGACATACAAGAGTGCTTTAAATTCTCCATCAATTAATATTTCATTTCTGGTTCGTACGATTACAACGAAGTGCACTGAACACAAACCTGTTGAAAAGAGAGCAACTGTTAGGAGGTTTTTTGTTTTTTTTTTTGAAGAAGAAGAAAACACTAACCATCAAGGGGTAAGTATTTAAGAAAGAGGTATGTCTTTAGGCGTTTCTTGAAGATAGCCAGCGACTCAGCTGTTCTGACATTGATGGGAAGTTCATTCCACCACCTTGGTGCCAGAACAGAGAAGAGTCCTGAGGCAGATCTACCTTGTATCCTGAGAGAGGGTGGGACCAGTCGAGCAGTGCTTGTTGACCTGACGGAGCATGGTGGGGTGCGTGGGGTGATGAGAGCTCTAAGATAAGACCCACCTCTTCCGTGAACACTTAACTCACCCCTAACACCCCCCATTATTAAAAACAAAAAAAAACAAAACAATGCAGTTACACTGGCTCTTACGCCTCTACTCTGCGCACTTTGCTTCTCTAGAACTCAATTAAAAGTCTTGTATGGTAGCACTACTTGTATTGTTCTCCGCTTGTTATATCGCTTTGCCTGTATTTCCTCATTTGTTAAGCATCTGTTAGCACCCACAATTCCTTGCGGACTGAGCATGCGCATACTGTATATCTCCTTTCAGTGGATTTTCTGAATGAGGTGTTTACATGCAACAAATTTCCAATTAAAACAGGCATATTCCAGGGGTGGGAATCAGAATTTGGGAACTCAGAATATTGTCTAAATCTGAATCAGCCAATCAGATTGTGGTGTTTAGATGACTCAATACTAATTAGAGTATTTTCAAATTCCAATTAATATCGGAATATTGATGTGCATGTAAACGTAGTCGTTTACTAATACCATATAATGGTATTTCTATGGCATAATGATCCGCACAACAAGCGTTATGTATGTCTGGCCACGCCCCCTTCTTTTTCCAATCAGAGCCACAGGAGATACTATTGTCATTCAGAGATAGTCAGGGGGCACGACAGGACGATGGAATATTAAGATACACGGTATCGCAAGCTGAGTAGAGTGTTTGCAAGACAAATCCCTGTGTATGAGCGGTTACTATATTGATAATAACATATTAGAAAGAGCGCATTAATATAAACCTATCGTTCATGCTGTCCGAGCCGTGCTGTTATACAAAAATTCAGATCAATCAGATTACAGAATTTAACTGCACTGTGCTATAAATATATGATATTAACTTTTACCATCTGAATAGTCTGTAGAAAGTTAAACTTTACGTTTGGTTGTGATATGTGTAAAAGAAAACATTTAAATTCAGTTAAACCTCGCTGTAGTTTTCAAAACCTTTTTCACTACACATATCCTAAATAATTTATAAAACTATTTTTAGAAAATCACCTGGGATTAGATATAAAACATGCCATAACAAGGTCTGATTAATCTCTAATGACTCCAGGTGATGCTGTGCAACTTATAATCCCAGTGACTGGAGAGCGCAGACACAAAGAACCATTTTCAATTAGTCGTTATAGGCCATAATGTATGTGTCAGGCAAAACACTTGTTACAGCGGCACTAAAATGGCCCTGGTAACTGCAGCGATTGTTGATTGGAGCATTAAAGCAAAAGCAATTTCATGATCTGCTAACCAGCATTACCATATTGTAAGCACACACCAGCTGTCTTCCACTGTTATTGTTAAGGCATGAGGCTCAGTGGAGTCCTTATTCCTCCAGCAGCCGGTGTGAATGGGGCCGCATTATAAAAGGCAGTGAGTCACACTTCTGTAATGCTCACATTAAAACACACTGACTGTCCTCGTGCTCCATGAAACCTCTATCTGCAAAAAGCAAACAAACAAAAAAAAAACAAACCCATCAGAGTGACACTCTGCTGAGAGGACCACATTCGCAAATAATAATCATAATATTTGCGCATTTTAACCCAGCATTTTACACAATGCCTCATCCGCCTTCATTCATGTCTTACATTTACGTTCATACTTTTTCATTTTGCAGACATTTTTGTATAAAGTGTCTTACAAGTGAAGCTGAATAATATAGGCATCTGGCTTTTCAAAAACATAGTTATGACAATAATACAAGGGCCAAGTGTCCGTCTCCCGCCCCTGTTGTAAGAGAGCTCAAAAAAGCAGCAAAAAAAACCCACAATAGCTGGATTGAGCACTAGTACACAGGAGTGATACAAACACTATATCAGGGTTTTCAATTCCAACAAAAGCACTTGTGGTTAAGTCTCAAAAAACCTGGGATAGAAAATACAGACTAAACAAGCAGATAACGTGTTTTTTTTTCTATAATAAAAAAAAGCTAATATGATGATATGGCCAAAAGTTTGTGGACACCTGACAATCACACCCATGTGTGCTTGTTGTACTCCCCAAAAAAACCACAACGCCGTTTTTTGTGTTATGATAACCTCCACTCGTCTGAGAAGGTTTTCCACTAGAAAACCTTTGGGAGTGTGGCTGTGGGGATTAGTGCCCAATCAGGCACATGAGCATTAGTGAGGTCAGGCACTGATGTAAAAGGAAAGAAGGTGCTCCAGTTCATCCCCAAAGGTGTTCAGTGGGGGTGAGGTCAGCACTCTGTGCAGGACACTTCCACTTCAACCTTCTCAAACCATGTCTTCATGGAGCTCGCTTTGTGCACAGGGGCACCGTCATGCTGGAACAGATTTGGGCCTCTTAGCTCCACTGAAGGGTAATTGTAATGCTACAACATACAAAGACATTCTATACAATTGTGTGCTTCATTCTGTACTTTGCGGTAACAGTTTTGGGAAGAACAACATACGGGTGTGATGGTCATGCGTCCACAAACTTTTGGCCAAACAGTGTATGAATGAGAAGATGGCAAGCATTGAAATAAATCTACTAAGAGTCTAGTATTTTGCCAATATATTACTACACTTTAAAAAAACACTGGGTTAAAAACAACCAAAATTGAGGTATTTTTAGCCCAATGGCTGGGTAAATATAGGACAGAACACATTTCTGTCAAGCTGGGTTGTTAATTTTAATGCAGCAAATGGGTTGTTTTTCAACCCAAAGGATGGTTTCATTTTTACAAAAACACTGGGTTAATTTTATTTCATAAATGGGTTAATATTTTCCGGGTTAATTTTACCCTTTGAAAATGTCAAATATACCACATTATAAACAAATATGTCAGCATGGTATCTCCTTTATTTGTACACAAGAAGGTGCTCAGAAATGTATTGTTAGAGCTGCTAAATTGGTGTTTATATATAGACTTTGAAGTAAATTACTCAAATAAGTCATATATTTAAGACAAAAACGTCAGCTTTTGAGCAAAGGAGACGTTTAAAACATCAAAAAAAAAAAGAGTAACCAACTTACGATCCAGTGGGCATCACAAACAAGTAAGCCAAAGCTAACGAAGATAGCGGTGCATTTAATGTCATGTAAACTGGACTGTTATCACATTTTTGCTTTTTCTAATGTACAGTAATGATTTTATGGATAAATATGTTGATACGAACCTTGTTTCTCCAAATAAATCTAACAGGCTGTCCGTGTGAAAACCGCTACCTCCGCCTGAGGCGAATTCAAACAGTCTTCGCTGAGTCGATGTGACCCAAGGAGCTGGGCTGAGGCGTCGGGGTGGGGAGGGTTGCATTGATTCAACTGTCAGTGAAAATGAACCAGCCAATAACCCAGCGGTTGGGTTATACAAAACTACCCCAAAACTACCCATGACTGAGAAAATAACTCAATTAAATAACCCAAAAGGCTCAACCCAGCGTTTGGGTAGAAAAAAATAACCCGGCATTTTTTAGAGTGTAGTTACTAGATATAATTATCACATTTTATCACTGCACATTTGGTTCCACTGCACCCTCGTTATTCAGCTGCTTATAAAATAGCACTTGATCCAGCACTATTTTATATAATGCGTCTACAGTTACTTATGCACATGACTTTACAAAGCCACGAGATACTAAATTGAGTTCATAAACTCACAATATGTGAGTGTGATGTAGTTTTATTTAGCAATTTTGAGTTGCTGAATTAATAAAATAATGTAATTGAAAAAATGTAAAATAATGTTTTTGTTCATTTAAAGCACTCAGCTGTAAATAAATACATTTTAAAATGTGCTGATGGCTTGAAGGATAAGCTGACCTAACATTCATCTGCTACTCTTACGGCTCACTTCATGTTAATTCATAAGTTTATCTATAAACATTTCAGTGCTTGAGATAAGCAACGTCAAGATTATGTCTCCAATGTCCTCCATGTGGGGAGAAAAAAACATGGACTTTACACAGACTATACTATTTATTAATTAAACAATAGTGTCATATTTATGTATTTAATATTGGCCTTAACTGGCATTTAATTGTTTTGTGTATTTATAGCCAAAACACACATTTCAGCATGACATATTGTGGCTACACCAGACTGTCAGTGGTGCTGCACTTAATACTCCGAGCCGATATTGCACAAGAAAAATGGGCTTAAGTCTGAGGATGGAATCGCACATAACTGAGACACGCCTCTGTTTTTTTTTTTTTTTTTTTGCAAACTCCACCCTCCGCAAAAAAAGAAAACAAGCCTGGATAGAAATGCAGTACACACACATACAGTACACACACTCAGGGAAAGAGAGTTAATGATGTTCAAGTACTCTATAGTTCTTTTCTCTATAGACGAGCTCTTCAGTGCCTTTTCCACCACTGCCGTCTAATTATGTCATCCAGTGACACTGTCTAACTCTCACCAAAAGAAAAAAGAAATCTGAATTCAATCTGGTTTCAAACAGAAGGCTCTATGGTGAGGCGTGTTGTGCTGGCTAAATAGAATCCGTCCTGAACGACCTACATTAAAATCTGGAAGAATAACGACTAAGCCAGTTTACTACTGAAAGCCAAGTAAAAAGAAAAAAAAAAAAATAAATGATGAGAACATGGGTAATTTACAAATTATTTTTAAGCAGCTCTTAGGAAATCGTGTTGTCGGTGTTTTTCTAAAGCTATGATATAGCATCTATCATAGTCATGATATTTTCTCATTTCTAACAGCTACAAAAGAAAATCGAAATGAAGCAGTTCTTCTTTAAAGGATGCCAGATTTCCTGCAATAATGCACTGAATCATAATGCTTTCAGACTGACGGCTCACGAATAACTTTACTTCACTTTGCCTCAAGATGGAGATGAGTTATGTTAGCCTGTATTCTGTGTCAAGAATTAGGTGTTTGGAGATTAATAATCTCGCAAAAGCCTGTGCAACCTCTGTGCTGTGTGAACTTTTCTCAACTTTTCTCTAATGTATATCTGGAGTGCAGCGTTATCCATGCGTTAATGATCGGCTACACGCTATTAATGAGCGGGAGTGTTTTTAGGGTCGATTCAGAGGTCAAGGCTCAATCTGATTTTTAATATCTGCTTGAAATACACAGAATAGTGTGTAATTTTATTTCAAAACAAAAGACGAGCATGAGATCACAGACCAAATACTACGAAACCCACCCTTTGAGCTCAGGTCTGCATTAATTCGAAGTGTGTGTTTTGCCTCTAGATGCTAATTTTTTCGTGGATGCTAATTTAACTCAGATGCACAACATGTCTTGAGTGCCAAGTACCCAGATAAAAGAAAATAAGTTTTTTTTTAAGAAAGAGACAGGTTCGTAGAGAGGCACAGTTTAACCCAGCTGTTAGAAACTCCTCCACTGCAAAACAACCAACATGAGGAAATTTGGCTGACAAGCATCACAACCTCGACTTAGAATCGGGACCTAAGAATTTTATTAGGGGTTTAATTCAGGTGGATGTCAGTGATTTGTTATTGGTGATGACACTAATTTGTTATTTAACCTAATCATTAAGGCACAATCTACAATCAAACATTTTTCATATTAATATCCATGAAATACATTTATGACAGTGAAAATGATTAAAATAACATTAATAATAGAGGAGAATTACACCTTATGTTATAAAAAAAGTTGTTTTTTTTTTTTTTTTTTACAATACAATATATTGATAATGCAGTGGTTCAAATTGTTGTCATTACAAAATAAATGTATTAAAATGTAATATTTTATTTGTGTCAATATCCTCTCGTGAAGTCTGTATTGGGATATGTCTCGTAATTGTAGCTTTAGTGTTTCGTCTAATGCCTATTTCAGAGCACATAAAATAAAATCATGTGTGAATTACAGTGAGGGAAAAAAAGTATTTGATCCCCTGCTGATTTTGTACGTTTGCCCACTGACAAAGAAATGATCAGTCTATGATTTTAATGGTAGGTGTATTTTAACAGTGAGAGAAAGAATAACAACAAAAAAATCCAGAAAAACCCATTTCAAAAAAGTTATAAATTGATTTGCATTTTAATGAGTGAAATAAGTATTTGACCCCTTCAACTTCGACTTTAGTACTTGGTGGCAAAACCCTTGTTGGCAATCACAGAGGTTGTGACGTTTCTTGTAGTTGGCCACCAGGTTTGCACACATCTCAGGAGGGATTTTGTCCCACTCCTCCTTGCAGATCCTCTCCAAGTCATTAAGGTCTCGAGGCTGACGTTTGGCAACTCGAACCTTCAGCTCCCTCCACAGATTTTCTATGGGATTAAGGTCTGGAGACTGGCTAGGCCACTCCAGGACCTTAATGTGCTTCTTCTTGAGCCACTCTTTTGTTGCCTTGGCTGTGTGTCTTGGGTCATTTTGTTACTTATTTGTTTTATTTAACTTATGGAGAACCTTTGGATGAGGAAATTGTAATTCAGCACTAACAGTTTGAATGTCGGTGTTTTGGATGTTTTTAGTCAGACAGACTTGGTACAGACATGGCTCATTTGCAATCAGTTATTCAGGAGCTGAGACTCTACAACTCGGAGGCTAATATTTTACAGTCCAGTGGCCAGCCACCCTTCTCACACCTTATTAGCGGAGCGTGACGATACTATAGCTAGTGCCGTGTCTGGGAGCTCACAACACCGAATACAAGGTTTCACGCTACGCCTGTTAACTAATCCACGGTGCAAGCAGAAATATTAACGACAGAGATTAACACGAGAATTTTAACACGTTTCTCCTAAATCAGTATTAAGATTTGTGAATCTGGTGCAGACATGCTGACTGTATTTCTGTCTTTCTTTGATGTTCTTCATTTTACCAGAATTCATTTGCTCAGAAAACTTAACTCCAAGCTGGATGATTAGCCTTTTCTGAGTCCTTTTTCTTGGAACTAAGGCAACATAGATGGAAGTTCAATAGACACTCAATTATGTGGAATGAATCACTCCAGTGCACCATGGAAATTCAAGAAAAAAGGACTATTTCCATGGTGATAGAGATAGTCTCTATGTCTATAAAGCATAAAGCGCTTGTACAAACAAAGCAATTTCAATGGGCTTTCAGGGGGGAAAATGTTCCAATTTAACATCTGTCATTAAGAAACCATTTGCTTACTGTCATGTCTAGAGATCACAGCTAGCTAACATCATTGTTTTATAAGGTTGTTTGGAAGGCACAATAGCAGTGGAAAGAGATGAAATACACATAATGTCTCTGGTACCTGACCCAGGTTTTAAAACATTATGGTTCTCGAAACCAATACAGCGCATAAAACCCCATCACATCACCACTTCTCTGTTTCTTAAGCTACATAGTAAGCAGGTGTTTAATGATCCCGATCCTTGATGATGTGGATGCTGTGCTGTAAAACTCCCCTAAATGCCTATATTGATTTCCAGCAACAGAGCTGAGGCGAGGCAATATCATTTCACAATACAAGCTTCTTCACACTTCCTTCCACGATCCTAGTTACAGACAATAAGGCTTGTCATTAGATTATAAACATTGACTTTTGTTGTGCAACCTGACAATCTAATTAGCGTCACTGAATGAAGAGTTTGACAGCAGCTCAAAAGCATGTTTAAGTGTGCAGTGCCCATCCTCTCTCCATTAGTCTTCTTTGTTCTCTTCTAAGGCGAGTAAACATAACCCGCTGGTCTGATTCACATCTTTGAGTAGAACTGCTTCAGGGTTTTAGGCGGCGGGTCATGATAAACATTTCTGAGCTTTCGCTTCTTCAGGGTTTTATTTCTACAAACAGAACATCTTAGTGTGAAATACCAACAGCTATGTGTAAATTACAGTGATTTTATTAATCTTTGTCCAAAACAGCTCTGACCCGTCAAGGCATGGACTCCACAAGGACTCTGAAGATGTGCTGTGGTATCTGGCACCAAGATGTTAGCAACAGGTCCTGTAAGTCCTGTAAGTTGCGAGGTGGGGCCTTCATGGATCGGACTTGTTTGTCCAGCACATGCAATAGATGCTCGATCGGACTCAGATCTGGGGAATCTGGAGGCTGAGTCAACACCTTGAACTCTTTGTCATGTTCCTCAAACCATTCCTGGACAATTTTTTCAGTGTGGCAGGGCGCATTATCTTTCTGAAAGAGGCCATTGTCATTAGGGAATACCGTTGCCATGAAGGGGAGTACTTGGTCTGCAACAATGTTTAGGTAGGTGGTACGTGCCAAAGTAACATCCACATTAAATCCAGCACCCAAGGTTTCCCAGCAGAACATTGCCCAGAGCATTACACTCCCTCCACCAGCTTGCCTTCTTCCGATAGTGCATCGTGGTGCCATCTCTTCCTCAGGTAAGGGATGCACACACACCTGGCCTTCAACATGATGTAAAAAAAAAAACGTGATTCATCAGACCAGGCCACCTTCTTCCATTGCTCCATGGTCCAGTTCTGATGCTCATGTGCCCATTGTATGTGCTTTCGGTGGTAGACAGGGGTCAGCATGGGCACTCTGACCGGTCTGCAGCTACGCAGCTCCATATGCAGCAAGCTGTGATGCACGGTGTGTTCTGACACCTTTCTATCATAGCCAGCATTAACTTTTTCAGCAATTTGTGCTACAGTAGCTCTTCTGTGGGAGACGGGCTAGCCATCTCTCCCTACGCGCATCAATGAGCCTCGAGTGCCCATG
>CM042536.1:4457500-4517500 GCA_023630585.1 Cranoglanis bouderius
ATATATATATATATATATATATATATATATATATATATATATATATATATATATATATATTCCCATAATTTAATTCAAAGAGTGGAACCTTCATATATTCTAGATTCATTACACATAAAGTGAAATATTTCAAGCCTTTTTTGTTTTAATCTTGATGATTACAGCTTACATTTGAATTAAATTATGGGAAAAAAATGAAGTCTTCCACAATATTCAAATTTGCACCTGTGTGTGTGTATATATATATACACACCTGTGTGTGTGTGTGTGTGTGTGTGTGTGTGTGTGTGTGTGTGTGTGTGTGTGTGTGTGTGTGTGTGTGTGTGTGTGTGTGTGTGTGTGTGTGTGTGTGTGTGTGTGTGTGTGTGTGTGTGTGTGTGTACACTTTTTACATGCATCTATATATGTGGTGGTAGCTCAGTGGTTAAGAAGTTGGGCTATTAATCGGAAGGTCGTGAGTTCAGATCTCAGCACCGCCAAACTGCCACTGTTGGGCACTTGAGCAAGGCCCTTAACCCTCAACTGCTCCCTGGGCACTGCAGCAAAAATGGCTGCCCACTGCTCCGGGTGTGTTCACGGTTTGTAGTGTCTGTGTTCACTACTCACAACTCCTAATGTGTGTGCACTAACTTGGATGGGTTAAATGCAGAGGACAAATTCCAAGTATGGGTTACCATACATTGGCCTTCACATGTCACTTTCACTTTTTCACTTTCATATAGTATATACTGTACATTTTCAAGATCAAATCAACTGCTTGTAAACAGAGTCAGCGATTGTTGTTAAAACAGATTTGTTTTTTGGTCTGTGGGTTGAATAGATTTATCAGCATATGATTAGGATATAAATGTGATTCCTTTGCAGTGTCTCCCACACATAGGCAATTGGCCAACATAAAAAAGAAATAAGCATGCTTTGGTGGTGACATGAATAAAGCTCAGGGTCAGGGAAGGGAAAGGAAAGGAAAGGAGGGAGGGAGGGAGGGAGGGAGGGAGAGGGAGGGGTAATGAGAGTAAAGAAGTGGACAGAGCCAGTAAAACATATCCTCTTAATACATAAACGTTAATTACCCTTTTAGGGCAACTCTGAATAATCACATGTTCTCATTCTCTCTGCACCGCTGAGACCGACATGTCCCTGACTGACCATCACCAATAAATACAACTGTCCACCAGAACTGTTTATATATGCATATGTTTGTATGAGTGTGTACCATGTCCTGCCACGCAGCTACTCGTAATAAATCTCTTAAATGCAGTTACGCGACCCATTTGAAGTGGCAGAAAGCAACAGATAAAGACCATTCAAATCAACTTCACTCTCTCTTCTTTATCAGGAGCTGAAAGGTTTTGCATCTAAAGGTTTGTTCATTTGTTTGTTTCACTTTAGCATGGGAGCTGTGATTTCATGCTGGAATACAGGTACAGTATATTTATCATTTCACCTAGACTGTATCAGGGCTGGAGGCTCATATGTTTTCAGTTTGCACCTATAGAAAGCACCTCCGCTCTGCTGTTTTTGAGCTAGCTTAAAAATATTTATGAAAATACAGCCAAAAGAGAATGCTTCTTTATTTGACTCATATCTCTGGTTGAAGTAAAACTGGATCAGGCATAAATCATAAGGAATTACTGTATATGCAACAAAGGTGAGTCAAATGAAAATCTTGTTTTCCCCCCGTTGTTTCTTGGAAATAAGTGTCACAAAATATTATTTTTCTACATAATCTACATGTCGTTTAATATAAGTGTTCCAGTATTTCATGAGTGCCCGAATTCCGATTCAATAATTCATGTCACACTTTTAAGGTGCTCGTTTGACTCACCGTCGTACTTACACATCTGACCCCCCCCATTGCAAAAGTACTTTGTAGGAAACACTGCTTGGGGTGAAAGATCTGATTTGGCACGAGATTTGATCCGTTTCCTCCATTCAACACTACAAGAGATAAACAGACTTACTGCTTGCTGTATCGACTCATCAGTTATGTATCAAATACAAAAGATGCCTCCTCTAAACAAATGTACAGAATAGGTGATGTTCACAGACTGAGCTGGGTAAAGTGTGCAGGCAGAGGATTTAACAGAAGCTAGAGCATGAAGAGACGAGTGTTGACTATAATCATGTTTTCATATTGCACTAAAATGCAGAGCGCTGTATTCGGAACAAAGATCATGAATTATCTATAGTTACACAGACCTAATCTAATGATAATATAAAAATCTCATACACATACACAATGCGCATGATGCATTATCTGTCATCAAAATGAAGCCATAACGTGTCTCCCTGTTCAGTAATCAGCGTTAAAGAACTCAATCCTGTTATCCACTACAAAACATGATCAACAAAGGATTATGCTTATTTCTAGCAATGCTTATATGCATATTATATGGTTATTACTAGATTTATTATATTATAAGCAATACCTGAATCAAAATCTATAGGCACTTTGGTCTGATCAAAACTTTAATTAGAACGTTCGCATTTGTCCACAAGTCAAAAACATTTAAAAAAAAAAATCTTTACAAAATGTTTAGTTAATTGATTAATTCATTCATATTTGTCCCTATAACAGAACTGGTAATATTTTTATTCTGTTTGGGGGCGGCTGTGGCTCAGGTGGTACAGCAGCTTATCCACTAATAGCATGGTTGGTGGTTCGATCCGTGGCACACGTGCCTCCACATGCCGAAGTGTCCTTGGGCAAGACACTGAACCCCGAGTTGCTCCCAATGGCAGGCTAGCGCCTTGTATGGCAGCGCTGCTGCCATTGGTGTGTGAGTGTGTGTGAATGAGATACAGTGTAAAGCTCTTTGTAGAACCTCTAAGGTTAAAAGACCATTTCATTTACCGTTTGTTAAAAGAAAATAATCAACCATGGGTTGTTGTGATGAAGCAGAGTTAATGTTGATGCTGAGGCACTTCCTGAAGTGTTTTATTCCTCTTATATCACATCAATTACAATTTGTTACCTATAAAAGAATGTCATATTTTAATATTTTACAAGTAAGTAAAACAAGTACGTTCCTGTTATTACTCATGTTATAGCAGCTATAAACAGTCGTTCCCTCATGAGCCTCTCTTCTTTCCTCTTTTCATGTGAATAAGACAAAAGAATATGCTTCGTTCACGTTGTTGAAAAACCTCTATCCTGAAGACTTTCTGACTGTAACAAAGCACTGACACTGGAGACTCCTTCCAAAGATGCTAAATCAACATCTCCTCACAGACAACTTCGCCACATTAGTATCAGTATTCAGAATCTGCCGTAAAAGTCTGTATTTGTGGTTTCTGTATTAACGATAATGTATTCGAACGAGTTCATTACTAGAAACCTGTGATTTTCAGAGAAAAATAATCAACACCTTCTGTTCAATCAGAATGGAGGATTCAACACCACTGTGCTATAAACAGAGTTAAACCACAGGGAGGTCTAATACTTGAATCTGATTGGTCAGAAGTTTCCGACCGGCTCGGAGAACAGTTCCGGCTGTAACACAAACGACGGGTTAATATTAATATGTTATTAGTTTCCGTCCAAGTTGTGAAAAATTAATATCACATAAAACATTTTTGCGAATAAAACACCGTTTCCGTCCCATGTGATCAAGAGAACAAAATCGTCACTTCCAGGGAAACTGGTGTAAAGTCGTCTATCCAAACATACCTTTCGCAGTCTGCCATTTTTTTACTTTTTTATCAAATTATCCAATCACATGATTTGTCGAGGCAAGGTCATATGACTTTTTTGTGATGCGATATCCCAAAATTCATATAAAAAGCTACTGTTTGTATAGTAACAGCTCATACTAATAATAAACCGATTTTTTTAAAAATGTGTTATTGTGTAACAAAGTAAAACAGATAATCGTTGATGTGGTGACATTTTTCTTTTTTTTTTTTTTTGTTAGGAGACATGTATTTGACATTTATGGAAGGAGTCTCCGGTTTCAGCTCAGGAAAGTCTTCAGGACGGATCAGTTTTCTGCTTTCTTGGTAAAATGACATGCCTTCCAAACACACTGACCCGACCTGCTGCTACTCCTGTTATTAAACAAAAGCAGGGTGAAAAGTGTACAACAGCACTACGGCCTCTTCAGCAGCTTCATCATTCTAGTGATGGATTCTGGAAACAGACTCGTCTCTCCACACCAGGCTTAAGCAAATACACCAAGTACTGAGCTACATGGCACACACTGTTTCCCTCTTTCTCTTTCTCTTTCTCTCACTAATGCATAATGATCTTCCAATAGAGGGAAAAAAAAAAAAAAAAAAAACGCTTTGGGACAAAACGTTTTCTCCAATTTATTTTAGCACTTAAAACACCCCAAGACATCATGAATACCAAATACTGGTTGGTGCATTAACAACAAACACAAAAACAAACAGAAAAGAAAAAAGCAGGCTATGGAAAGAGACAAAAACATGTAAACAACCAAGTAAACTTTGAGAAGCTTCCCTTAGAAAAGGGAAGAAGTCACATATGGATGAGTGGGGAGCTTTTATTCCTGAGCAGAGACACAATGAGAGGGACGAGTGAAGATTATTAAAGCCTGATCAAAGCAGCGTTTGTGTAGAGAGTGTTTCTGTCTCAGAAGAGCCGCTAAGGACGCTGCCTCTCTCCCTCTCTCTCTCTCTCTTTCTCTCTCTGTTTTGGTTTGTGACGCTTCAGCCAGCACAAAGAGTGAGGAAGAGAGAGAGAGAGAGAGAGAGAGAGAGAGAGAGAAGAAAGAAAGAGACAGAAAGAAAGAGATAGAGAGAGAGAGAGAATGAGAGAGTGCACCTCGCTTGCTTTTGATGCTTCAAAGGACCGCGTGCAGAGAAACTCCACATCTTGTTTTGCGCATGAGAGGTTTGTTTGTTTGCATCTTTTATTTATCATGCCACGATGAGCTATCTGATTTGCTCAAGTAAGTGCAATGGAACTTATCCAGACTACAATAAAATAAAAACTCTCTTACAGAGATAAACTAATATAACAGGGATTTATTTTTTTTTTTTCATCAGAAATCTCAATAATAATATGGTTGGCATGTCTGCAGGCTGAGCCTTGCATAGTGATGATACATTAATATCTGTCGTGATGTAGTGTTCGGCTGAAGGCACAACACAGACACTCAAACACCAAACACATGGCAGTCTGAGCTTGTGTGTGTGATTGTGAATTGCTTGGGCTGTGCAGTTGTATTCTGTGTATACTTTCATGGGCACAGACTCACCCAAACTGGACAGTTGAAGACTGGAAAAAGACCGGTTGATTTTTTTTTTCTTTTTCCAGTCTTCAACTGTCCAGTTTGGGTGATCTGTGCCCATGATTGCCTCAGGTTCTTGGCTGACAGGGGAGGAACCTGATGTGGTCTTCTGCTGTTGTAGCCCATCCACCTCAAGTTCGATGATTTGTGTGTGCTAAGATGCTTTTCCACTCACCACAGTCGTAAAGAGTGATTATTTAAGTTACTAGAGACTCCCTGTCAGCTCAGGCCAGTCTGATCATTCTCCTCTGATCTCTCTAATTAACAAGGTGCTTCAGCCTGCAGATCCTCCACTCACAAAAATTTATTTTTTTTTTTTTTTGCACCATTCTGTGTAAATTCTAGAGAGTATTGTGTTTGAAAATCCCAGTAGATCAGCAGTTTCTGAATTCTCAAACCAACCCATCTGGTACCAGCAACCATGCCACGGTTAAAGTCACTGAGATTACATCTTTGCCCATTCTGATGTTTGATGTGAACATTAACTGAAGCTCTTGACCTGTTTCTGCATGACTTTATGTACTAGCGTGTTCTTTATCATTTCCCGCTGTAGTATATGCCATGCTTTTTTTCTTCCCAATGGGTCGCAAACCAGGGATGCTTGAGATAATTATCATCCTCCAGCTTAGCCTGCTTTTGACTTGTGCATATGCATTTGTAACAGTCCATTTTACTGATCATGTTGTGCATTGCGTTTTGGTGGTACACACTTTGCTGAGGCCTAGGATCACAGCTCCACACCTCACCGCGTTCTGAGATGGTTTGTGTCTTGACCAGTGCTAAACCCAGAAAGCGTTATCCTGCAGAGTCACAAAACATTAGGTGACATAGAGGTCAGAGTCCTTCACTTAATCCACTGGAGGGGTGGAAAGGTCAAATGGACAACCCAAGAGGTAATACCGCAAGTCGTACAGCAGGTGCCCGCTTTGTCATAGCTGCAAGTTTTTTTTCTGCGGGTGACAGTGATTGGATGTTTTTTCTCGCCTGCTGTCCACTGATGCCTGGTTTGTTTTCCACCATGTCAGTCTGTTAGGCTGAAGTCCAGATTGATGCAGGCTTCCTACAGCTCAATCTCACGCCGTCCCACTGGCCTTTCTGAGTCAGGTCTGAGAGCAGGTAGGCAGGGAGGAAAACTGTAGTACAAACCTCTATATACACAAGTCCAACTATTGAATTTGAATTCCTTTAAGTTCACAGATTTTTTTCACAATTATTTTACAAATAATTTCAATCATAGTTAGTGACACTCAGTCCTGTGACCTGTAAAGTGAAGTGAGTGTTAGAGGCAGGAGGCAAGTGCTTAAACGCAGCGTTATGTTTATTAGGAGGTCCAAAGCTGCACATAGTTAAAACAGACATTCTTTTGTGGAGCGCCTGCAAGGTCTGCGCTTCTGAAGTGACTGATAGCCCGATGGCTCCGAGTTGCAACGACCAACACGCGTTATACATCATACAGGATGTGTATCGTTACACGTCCGAACATTGGAGTGAGCATCTATGGCAGGGATCAAAACACAGGCAGACAACAACAAACCGATCCATGGGTAATCCAAAGTAATATGGATCGTAACATGGGACTAGGAACCACAGCTTGGCCTTGACGACAAAAATGCACAATAAGACCACCATGAACCACAGACAAAGGAGGGTATAAAAACATGAAGTAATCAACGGTGAACTGAAAACAGGTGAGATCAATCAGGATAGGTAACTAAAAAAAAAAACTGTTCTAAATATAGCATTTTAGCGTCTTCCAGAAGGAACTGTATGACTTTATTTCCAGGCTCCACGTGAGAACATTTCTTTAACATACACCTCAAAATGAATCTCCAATTTTCTGCACAAAGATATCAGTCAAGCACATTTCTCATCATCATCATCATCATCATCATCATCATTATCTTCTTTGTTAAGTACTTTATCCTGGTCGAGATGGCAGTGGATCTGAAGTCTATCCCGAGAACACTGGGTGCAAGGCAGGAATAGATCCTGGATGGGAGGCCAGTCCATCGCAGAGCCCCATGCACACACACATACACACTCCTCCATACCTAGGGGCAAATACAAGTCACCAATCCACCTACTGGCATGTTTTTGGAAGTGGGAGGAAACCAGAGAGCCTGAAGGAAAACCCACACAGACACGAACAGAACATGAAGCACATTTCTCTTTTCTATAAATTTATAGCCTACCACTAAATGATGCAATGTTACTTCAAGCCCGAAAAGCATTTCTCTGTCAGACAGTATTGTATTGTCCGGATACTGATAATATAACATGCACAATTACCCAAACTGTTCAATTATTCATAGTAAATCATTTATAATAAAAGCCCTCACAAATCTGCTTTTGTTTGGTTTCACTTCGGTCTCTGCCAGGTCTCGTTCCTGGTCTGTTTCTCTAATTGCGTGTGCCTGTCCCTTGTTTTCCACTGATTAGTTTGTGTAACCCTATTTGCTTTCGGGTTTCATTAAACCCTTGTGTTTTTCACGTTCAATTCCAAGACTTGTTCTTCCCTGTCTTCTTGGTAGGCGATTATGGATTATCTGTGTGTTACCATGTCAGCCTGCATTGTGCATTTCTGATGACAGTTTACAATGCTCACATATTATAATAAGATGAAACAATGTATGGCCTGTGCCTCATTATACAATATGTGCAATATCTGTGTCTGTGCTCATATACAGTCCCCTCTGAAACTATTGGAATGGCAAGGCCCAATTCAATTGTTTGTGCTATACACCAAAGCCATTTGGGTTTGAGATCGAAAGATGAATATGAGGAGAGAGTTTGGGATTTCAGCTTTTACTTCCTGGTATTTATATATAGATGTGTTAAACAACATAAAACATAGAACCTTTTGTATCAGACCGCCCAATCTGTAGGCGAGCAAAAATACTGGAACATGTGACTGACAGGTCTTTCTTGTTACCCAGGTGTGTCCTGTTAGAAAACAATAAATAGCTCTGAACATCTACTCTTGGTTATAGCCTTCAGTTTCACTTGTGAAGGCTGCATTTGTTGTTAAAAAGGATAAGCCAACATGAAGACCAGAGAGCTGCCTATGGGAGAAAAGCAAGCCATTTTGAAGCTGAGAAAAGAGAGAAAGTCAATCAGACACATTGCACAAACATGTTTGGCTGTAGACAGCCTTGCCATTCCAATGCCATTAGTTTTGGAGGGGAGCTCTGGTTAAGACATCTGCCTCAACAGAAGATGCTCCTGTCACATCTCACTGTATATTTAAGACTAAAAGAGCAAACTGCATGTAGCAATCCTAGCATTCGAGTCTCTAAATCAAAGTGTCTACCAAATAAGTAGTCAATCACCTAGTTTATAGCAATAAAATGGTAGGTAAATAAAATGAAACAAATTAAAAATCAACTGTCTGTAAGTGAAAGGTTGTGTGAGCGTGCAAGGTGAGCACCATTACTCCTGAGAAAATGTCATTTGTCAGACGGGTGCTGAGCCCTCGCTAATCTGATGTTGACCTCATCCACCACCAAAATCCTGACTGACTGCACGTACAAAGAGAGGCTCTGTTACCGCACACAGCTAGTCAGAGTACTAAAAAAAAAAAAAAGACAACAGTAAAGCAAAATGATGTAGGATGTTTTGATTAACACATCTGAAAATGCAGCCATTAATCAAAAATTAGGGCAGTACTAAACAATTTTTTTTGTGTGAGATTTGATTGACATGAACTCACTGGCTCAATGTAATGTAAGGAAATGTGTGCCTGACATGCTTAATAATTATGATTTCAGCTTCACATTTGCTCAACATTTGCATGACTGCAAGTCACGTACGGTGGCAGTCTGGCTCTTGTTTTCCTCAGCGCCTTCTTCGGCTTCCCCTGATCATTATTGTCACTTGTGTGTAGGCCTGGCTTTGCAAATTCTTGCTTATAATAATAATAATAATCATAATAATAATACGGTGGCTCTAAGCCTTGGTGGTTATTGTCTGCTTTTTTGTGCATGTGTGCTCTCTTTTTCAGTCGTGGTTACTGTAAGGGATGCACCGATACCCCTTTTTTCTCACAAAGAATGAATACAGGCACATGTTTTATGGTACTCTTTAATACAAAAATGAGTAAGGTACTCGGTATTGATCAATCAGGGACGTCATGGAACAAGCTCTGTTTATCTTTCCCTGGTTTAAACAGTGGCCATAAAAAACACACACATTTTTAATTTAATTTAATTTTTTTGTTTTCATCGGAATCCCTCCTTGTCAATGACTGTGATGTCTGATCGTCAAGAACAACGTACTGGCTAAAAGCTGTTATTTCCACTCACCTAATGTTGCCTGTAAGCATTTTTTGTGTCTCTGATTTTATCAGGTTACTTGTACTGCAGGAAAATGATGTACTTCTGCCTTTGGATATTTTCACAGAGCTCAGTTTGCAGTGTGATTTACTATGATTACAATTATGCGGAAAGCGTTCATACATGTTCATCTATTCATTAGAGTGACGATGTACACCAGGCTTATGTCACACAGTATCATGTGTTAGCGGATGCCGTAATCGTAGCTTCTTTTTTTGTTTTTTACGGAGTACAGGTAAATGAGCAACAAATCCTAGCCACTTCTTAGGGAGAAGCCTCAGCAAAAAGACCAGACTGTTATATCTATTAAACTGGCAGCTCAGTGCATATGTGTATAAAAGTAGGTTAGTAGCTACTATATTATACTGTTATAATTGTATACCCATATGCACTGAGCTGCCAGTTTAGTAACTAATAAACTAGCAACTCCGGTGGCAGCCGTGCATCCTATTGTCCCAGGAAGCATTAAACAAATTGTATTCCTATGTGCTGGCCAGGTATTATATTAAAAAAAAAATTATTTCCCCAATATCTTTTCTGCTGGTTGAAGGAGGAAAGAAAAAGGTCTTGTAGGAAATGCAACCAATTCATCACTGTGACACACTTATTGTCCGGCTCATGATACACACGCGGCTCTTTCTCATATAATAAATGTTTACTATATTTCTCCTTTAATGAATGCCTCAGGCTATCAAAGTTAATGCCACTGCGTGTGCTGACAAGAGGAGCCAAGGGACGCACTTCATCTGGAGATGAAAGGCCTTCTTTTGCTCGCAAACAAAACAATTAGATTAAAGGTGAATTTGAAAGAACGGGCTGTTACCTTCGTTCACATGGGTCATGTCATGCGTACGCACCTGAGACCTCGGATATTAAAACGGAAACAGCGCTGAACATTCATAACCGTGATCTTCAGATCAGCACAGAGATGGAAATCACCTAAAGACTATGAGATATTGCAGAAATGTAATTTACGTATAATGTAAATACTGATATGAAATTGTAATAATAATGCAGAATGTTGAAATTGTGGGGTTGTTTTTGTTTGCTTTGAAATTGTAAGATGTTTAAAAATATACGTAAGCTACCAAAGAATTTTGTTATCTCAAACCTACGCTGTTAGGACAGAATTATGACACTGTTATAACATTTTTAAATGGAATTCGATTATTTTTACCACCAATTCAAGATCAGACGTTTTCCCAGCACAATGCAGAGCAATATTTTAAGGTAGGGATGGCGATGTTCTGTGTCAATCAGAGCGACGCTAGCTTATTGTGGGCGTCTGTGAGTTTAAGTATGTGTAAGAGGGCAGAGAGCACTGTCCTCTGATTGTTTTCAGCTACCTCGTGAGTTTGAAAAGACGTACTTTCTAACTTCATGTGTCTCCGATCCACTACCTAATTTTTCCCTTTGGTTGGTAGTTGGTATATGTTGTGTAGTGAGGATAATTAGCTAGTGAGTGGGATTTGGCAAATAGCTAAAAATTGCTTGAAAATGAAATAAACAAGCATATGAACTCAATACACAGTATAAACTGTTTATATCTATCTATACGGTGATATGATGTTTTAAAACAAAAGACAGTAGCAACACTTTTAACAGGAAGAAATTAAATGTAATGTTATGTCCTGATTTTGAATGTCTTGAAACAAAGCTAACCTTATCTTAACTGTAAAAAGTATTATAATGTATTATAACGACTTTGTATGCTATTTGACACTAATTATAAATAACTGATTATGAAAATCGTTGTCAACGAATCTCATTATCGATTAGTCGGTCTGTGCACGGCGCGGGGCACGTTTACTCATTGCGTTAATTCTGTTGCAAAAACAGAAAATGGCAGAGAGTACAGACCAAAGTTGTGTCCCAAATGACGTACTATACACTATGTTCTATGTACTCTACCGTGTAGTGTATGAAGTTTAGAAGGGTAGTACTGTCTCAAATGGAATACTAGCGTTTTTTTACTAACCGGAAGTATAAGCCGTTTCCCAGTCGATGGCGCATGATGCCAAACGCAGGATGTCAATCGATTAATGAAGAAAATAATAATAATGATCGACAGATTAATCGATTATGAAAATAATTGTTATTTGCAGCCCTACTATACTTGTAGAAGTCACTTTTGTTTTCTACAAAACATGATTTATTCTAACTGTGATGCAAATCTCAAGTGTTTTCGAACACGTTTAAAAATTTTTTTTTGAAAGGCTCAGTCCTTGAACTTTCAGGCATTTTTCCTCTCATTTCCAATCATTCTAAAAGTTTGACATCAAAAGAGACATAATTAAAAATTTGTAACAGTACAAATGTACAAGGTAGGCAGCACTCGGCCATGTCCTCCTCTTTAATAACAGACTGAAGAAAACTAACACTGCATGCAGGCCTCCTGCCATTTTGATTAATGAGAGCTCCTGCTGCTTGGCCTTTGGATAACGATGCCCTCTCTTCAGCTTGGACAGTCATGTTCAAGGTTATTGTTCTCTTTCTGAATAATCACCTTAAAATGCACACCATTCTGTTTTTCCAAAAAAAGTACATTTTCCAGGTAAATCTGTTCTGATCTTTTCATATTACGTTTGTGCAACCCGAGGTCAGAAGCAGATCAGATTATCAGACAGTGATCTACAATTCTTCATTATTGCTTTGTTTGTAGTATTTCATACAGTACACTGCACTTATTATTACTATTACATTTTTTTTTTGTTGTTGGTATTTTTCTTGACATACAGTTTGCTCTGTCGATTCTGTCACTTTCCTTTTTCCATGACAGAAATGCCCTGCATTTAGAACATGTCATAAATTCCAGGCATAACATGTTTCCACTTATTCAGAACATAGTTTCACTTCACGGTGGACATACACAAGACTACAGTCTAGGACTGCAAAAACTATTTGAGAAATGTGACAAATGTGATCAATAACTTAGTTCAACTACAATACTGTGCAAAAGTTTTAGGCACCCTATTTTTTTTTAGTACAAACTTTATTATAGATTTTTTATTTTATGACTTCTACATGATAAAGTCAGTACAAAAAAACATTTTAGATTCCCAAACATTAGTTTTCTAGCACAAAATTAAATGTTACAGAAAAATGTTTGTATGTCAGTAAAGAAAGCAGTATATTACATAAGAGACACTTTTCAGACAAAAAAACACAGTGAAGGCTGCTGGGTTTCGCTGCAGAAATAAGAAGCGAGTGCGAAAGTCAAAGTGTCCAGAAGAACTGTGGCTGGTTCTGCAAGATGCTCAATAAAACTTACCAGCTCATTACTCATACCTTATATATATATATATATATAAGGTAACTTGAAGTATAGCTAACTTTATTATTAAACCCCCAACCCCCCCCACTAATTTGATTGGACAAGCTGCGTTCCATGAGTGCCTGTATTCAGTATAACAGCACCGGGACTTTGTACTGTGTGTATCACTTCGCTTCTCTGTGAAATTCCAAGTCTAGCAAAAGCCCCACTGAAACAGTTACGACAGTAGAGTTAGCAGCATCATCACTACTTAGGGATCTGGGAGCAAAAACAAACAAATGATTCGGCCATATTGTGTCTGACAAGTCAGTTACTCGATATTTAATTCCTTATTTATAAAACTGTTGTATAAAAGCAATGTCGCAATCGCTAGGTTATACTGAATCACAGCTATGCCGATATTTTGTATAAGCACACTCTTCCTCGTGCGATATTGCTTAAATATCACCAACTAGGAACAAAACAAAGAAAGTACACCCTCAACTCGAAATCCCTGCTCTGGAACGTCAAATCAGTATGGCTGCTCGCAGCATCAGCAGTAAACACAGTAGCACTTCTTACCTTTAAATGAGTTACACTGTATATACAAGTATTTACTTTAGATCAATCAGCATACAGACATATTCGCTTGTTAAATCTATAACACTGACTCTACAGTTTGCTGTTATGAGGAGGGAAATATACATCACTCATCACAGTTGACTTGCCAACAAAAGACAAACACAGAGGTGTAGCTCGAACGCGCGGAGGTCGTAATAGAGGTAATTCCGTGATAAGTCGAATGCAGATGAATTAGCCCGACACAACAGCACAAGCTGTATGAGTGAGCTTCTCATGATGAAACACTTCAGTGCCTGTGACAGCTCTGTACAAAGTCGCAAGGTTGCATTAGCTATTAGTAAATTAGCTATTAATAAAACAAAGTTGAACAATAATGCAAGACGCGTTGGTAGGGTTACAGCAGCTCTCATAAATTAAGAAGATTTAGACCTCTAATTTTAGACTACAATAACAGTCTTAACGCCATGTGAAATCTGAATACGTTTGCTATATTGATCCAGTCTGCTAGCCAGCGTCGGTGAAATCCGGAACTCAAATGAAAGTAAATGAGAGCGTGCTAGCTGGAGCAGAAGAAAACCCAGGCACCTGAGCCGCTTCTGCCGAATGAACCATTCTTACCATAAAACTACTAATCACATGCAAAGTAGCTCAAGTTCAAGTTCAGTTTATTTGTATAGCGCTTTTAACAATGGAGATTATCCCAAAGCAGCTTTACAGAAATATATACATTCAGGACATAGATTTTAAATTTGTTAATTTATCCCCAATGAGCAAGCCAGAGGCGACGGTATTAAGTAGTCTTAATAAGGGTGTAAATAACAAATATTCTTTGTTAAGGCAGTGAAAGAAAGCTAGTCAAGAGAATGTAATTTGATTATCTATCGCTTTATTGTCGTTAATTTGTTGCAGGCATTATCATTTGGCGTAGGTAAATTATTACTCGCAGTCTGCTGTAAACAAGTTCGCTGTTTGAAAAAGGTGATTAAGGACATGTTTCAAGCTCCTTATTTATATTTAATTGAATGACTTCCCACAGAAGAGCCTTTAATATGATTCGTATTCTCCTGCTGGTTTTCTTTGGTTAAATCATTAAAATAAACACGCTCTTAAGCTTTTTCTTATTCTTATTGAATATTTTACTTCGATTCGGCAGAATGTTCAAAACCCAAAATAATTGATATTTGCAGCCTTACTATACAGGCTAATCCCAAATGTCACTGCTGTGGATCTAAGAAACAGTCAAGCTCATATGTAAGCTTTAAATGACACACCTCTGCCAGGATATAGATATATAGGGTGTGAAGATATTCAGTCTTTTGAAGGATTAATAAAAAGAGCAGCAGATCAGTGCATCGTTCGCTGCTGGAGGGCTCATTTCCTGTTCTTAATCTAATGCCCTCACTTCCAATGGCTTTGAATCAGCACATTTTAAATATATTCTTTTACACAGAGTTAAAAATGTCCCGACGGGGCCTGAGAATATGGACGATGACTGACTGCTTGCTGTGTGAGAAGAGATGACAGTGTGGAGAAAATGGACACCCGGTTCCCCTCTCACATCTGCAGTGGAATATAAAAAGCTTGGTGGTGAATATGTAATTAAAGTAACATAGGAAACACTGTAAAATAAACAGCAACTAACACGTGACTGGCTTTATTCTAATCATCATAGCACAAGTTGAGCTGTGCGTGCGGTGCATTTTAATTGGATTGTAGGGACAAGATAAAAGTCCTTTTTAATTCGGGCATCTTTTCAAGGTGGTGAACAGCGTGCAACTACCCACTAAGGCCAATTAGGTACGATGTTAAAGCGCAGATACAAACTCGTCCAATTTAAGAAACAAATTCATTTCAGAGGGCACTTGCTGGAGTGGAGAGCACTTAGCAGCCCGTTGATAGCTGATTAAGTATTAGCACGAGGCGAGAGAGACACGCTGGATTTATTACCCACGCCTTTGAGTTCCTCTGTTTACTGGAAGCATTTTTAAAGTAAATGACTCCAGGCTCAGGAGACCTTCTCGCTGCCTCCAACCATTAGAAATAACAACTGGCTCCACGCGAATGAGCAGAGAGGCTCCGTATGATGGGCGAGAAAAATATCAGGGAAATGGAAATGAGGAAGATGAATCTGGGTCACACACTTTCAGGAACAATGTTTAGCAATGATGAAGAAGTTTCTTCAAATGACATTGGGACTTCTGAAGATTTGGTGGCTTAAATCGGCCAACGAAGTCCAAATGATACAAAAAAAAAACCCCATCTAATAATCTGTATATTAGGAATATATTGTGGTTCATTGTCAGGAATGGCCTCAGTCATGGTTATATACATTTTCTATATGTGTTAGAGTTTTCCCCTTGTTCTCTGAGTCGCTCGCTAGGCGAGCGGTGGATTCGACTACTTCCGCATTCCACTGCGCGCTTTCCAGCGCTATTCAAAAACTCTCCGATGGACATTTCATTCATAAACTCATGTTTTGTTTACCTCTGCCATGTGTTCGTTCACGTCATGTCTCCGCCTCCTGTGTTTCCACATGTGCTTATGTTTTCGTTCGTGTCATGTCTCCGCCTCCTCATTTCACATTGGTTCATGTTTATTAATGCCAGGTGTAAGTGATTTGGACATGTGATTTCTTCCTGATTAAATACGCCGCTCCGTTTCCGCTTCGGCGCAGAGTATTTGTTAATCATAGTTTAGTTTAGTATAAAGTGATCATAGTTCTTGTTCCGATATCTGTGGCTCCGTGTTTGTGGTTCCCAGACTACTTCCGTATTTCGAGTGTTTCTTCCTGTCTTTTTGGATTATTACTGGCTCTGTGGATTATTGCATTTTTGGATTACTGCTCCTTTTGGAATAAACTCTTCTATATTTACTGACGTCTCCCCAGCGCATGCATCCTGACTCCCTCTTCCGTCCTACACGTCTGTGTTACGTAACAATATGTACAAATCTGAGCAACAGTTTTATGCTGTAGAGCAAAGATGCCTTCAAAATAATGAAAATAAATGTTTCTACATTTTAAAAAAATACCATAAAGAGCAGTAAACAGTAGTAAATGAAACAACGTCAATATTTGGTGTGACAAAAAAATAAAAATAAAAAATAAAAATAGTCTCTGGTACAATTGGTGCAGTTTTATAAGGAAATGAGCTGGTAAGTTTTATTGAGCATCTTGCAGAACCAGACACAGTTCTTCTGGAGACTTTGACTTTCGCACTCGCTTCTTATTTTTGCAGCAAAACCCAGCAGCCTTCATTGTGTTTTCATGTCTGAAAAGTGGTATCTTGCATAATATTCTGCTTTCTTTAATGACATACAAACATTTTGTAGTCATAAAATAAAGTCATAAAATAAAAAATCTATAACAAAGTTTGTACTAAAAAAAAAATAGGGTGTCTAAAACTTTTGCACAGTACTATAGCTCTGGGGTCTGTTATCCTCCCACATAATAACCTCATAAAAATATACTTTAAAAATCCCTGTGTCTCTGTGGGTTTCATCCAGGTTCTCCGGTTTCCTCCCACCTCCCATAAACATTGAGTTAGAAGAGAAAATGATGCTCTATAACCAGGATCATCAAATGGCAGCCTGAGAGATTTTTCTCTGGCCTCAAGTCATCCTCCAACGCAGTTTCTGGTTACATTAACAAGATGAAAGTATTGAATACTGTCCTTCCACCAAGACTTACGGAAATGTATAATAACATATAGGTGATACTCTCTCATGCTGTTACAGCGAGAGTTGTGAAAATGAAAGTGAGGAGGAATGGGAACTAAAAAGTAGAGGCTTGTCTCAAACAAACATGGGAGTCAGAGAATAAAAGAAGAAATCCAATATGTAAGTAATAACACAAGACAGACTGTGTTGTTATGTGAAAAAATGCATGCTGTTATACAAAAATAATGCACACCTTCTGACCAATCGGATTCAAGCTTTCAACTGCACTGTGGTATAAAATATAATAATACGTGCAGAAAGGACTCAGGTGTTATGGATTTCAAGGTTCTTGGCATGTATTTGTTCTCTGGCTAAGAAGTGAATGACGCTTGTGGCGCTTGTGTAATCGAGCCACCATGCTCATGATTTATCCTTATTCATCCCTTTGTCCAGCGTAGAAGAAGAATGAAGAAGAAGAAGGGTGAATACAGTACAATAAATATTTGAGAGAGAGAGAGAGAGAGAGAGAGAGAGAGAGAGAGAGAGAGAGAGAGAGACTGCATTCATATAACTTTTATTGTTGTGAATGTTGTTAATGTCTTATTGTGCCTAATTTATAAATTAAACTTTGTCATAAGTATGTACAGTATATAGTGTTCGCTACTATCCACGGTTTCAGGCATCCGCTGGGGGGGGCTTAGGTGGGGTGGGGGTCTAGGAACCTATCCCCTGCGGATACAGCGGGCCCACTGTAGTTGTTTAGCTAGAGGACTCATTGTAGTGGATAACAAGCTGTGTTCATCTTTGTACTGCAAACCTGGGTATATCAAGCCTGAAGTACATTTGAGACATCTGCTCTCCCTCTGTGTCTTTTTAGCATTCGCACTGTGTTTTAGCTTGTAGTCAGTGCCCAAAAATTTAATAGACAGGAGAACGAAATACACAGAAGCGGCCAGATGTGATAGGATAGATTTGCTCTTTACAATGAATTTTACCCATCTAGCTCTCTATTACTATTAGCCTCACAAAGGCAGAGTTGTCAGTGAAGTTCTGGTGTGTGGTGTTAAAGCAGCTCTCATACACCTCCATAATGACCCGAATCTGTGACTTTCACACTGTACGACATTCCACTACACGACATATAAAGGATCGGTGATGATTACGTAACACTCTCTTCCCCATGAAGGAACACAGGATTCTCAGTGGTTCGCCACCTCTCAAGGATTTCTGACCTGTTTCATCCGATTTCAGAGCCACAGCACCAGATCGAAACAACGAAACCCAAACTTAATCTAGTTCCTCATGTCACAGTAACCAGATTCTGTGTGACACCCCGCCATAAGTGCACTGTAGCACAGATAACACTGATCATCCAGTGGATTTCGACATAATAATGTCAGTTACAAACAGTTACAAATGTTAGGATTTATGAACAGCTAAGGCTTCAAACCTTGAAGCCTAGTGCTGAATTCAATTACTCACGGTTAATAGTGACTCAGTGGTGGAAAAGTTAATAAAGCAGACTGAGTCCGGGAATGAAAGCGCATCCTGTGGTTTTGTACTCTGAACAGAAACTAGCAAGTTTTTTTTTTTTTTCCTGAAGGTTTTATAATGATATGTAACGTCTGAACGTATCAAACTGATTTCTGAATCAGCCTGGATTTAGCAAAGAAGTTCTCTGTCTCCTTGAGCTGTGAATCCTTATCTAACCTCTTCACCAGATGCCATCGGAATGTGACGCGACCCCCCCCTCTTCAGACACACACACACACACACAAAAAACACACACACACAATGGGAGAATCTCTTTTCAATGTAACATGTAATTATATGTAATTATTCGATGTCCAAATAGTGTGATGTTTACGTGTTTGCATATATTGTGTGTTTATGTAACATAACTATAGTGATTTTAGATAGTTTTAACTTAGGATATTATTTTAAATGTCTGTAACCATGTTTTACCTGTAATATTCTTTATAAGTCCATCGAAATTGGTATGTGGTTAATCGTCTTGCGATACCCTGATTGATTATGCATATCATATTGCAATGGGATACATTATTTCATGCTTTTTCTTAATTTCACATGTAATACGGTTTAAACCGGCTCCTCCCTGGACATGCAAATTCGGGTCTGAGACCAGTCAAAGAGAGTTCATCCCGCCAACAAACACAACTTCCTGATTGGCCCATAGCCCAAAGAGGCGTGTGTGTTGGTGTTGTCTTTAAAACAACACCACGCTTTGAAACTCTCTCTTCAGTCTCTCTTCCAGCACACTTACTCTTCTTCACTTCAACTTCACTTCTACGCTCCTTCCGGTTTCTCTCCCCCGGGGCCACATGCCCCGGGAAGAGGAAGCCAGGACCTCTCTCTCCCGGACAAAAGATGCAACCGCCTCACGGTCCACGCCTTTTCAAACGGCACGACGAACCAGCGAACTCTACACGACCTCGCGCGAACTTTCACACCGAAGCCATGCAAGTATAGTTAATGGATCTATATCTGCATTTAAGATTGTACCCATGTTTACAGGAGATTTAAGTTCGTTGCTGGTTTTGAAAAAGGCTAATTGGTTGTGTTTTTGTCTGCCATTCCCTTTTATTTCATTACTTTCTCTCTATACCTTTTCTCTTCTCATTTATAGATGTACATATGTATGTTTTGCTTAGAGTTAGTCGTGTGTATCCATAGTTACATCTAGTTATTAAAATCTATTATCCCACGCTTGATTGTCTCTGTTGTTTTGGTCACGTGATGAGTCCCTTAAATGCTACAGATCTCGGCTACGCGCTCTGGAAACGGAGATTTCCTTCCTGGCCAGAAGGATAAACTCCCTCGTTAGAGTTCATAATTCTAAAATAGACTACAGCTAATCCTAAAAGCTGATCTAGACCACATACATAGTCATAATTAATTATAATCCATTGTAGTTAATTATCTATATGTATATGTGCACATACACGAATTCCCTTTCATGGCTGATGTATATTTATAACTGGTCACAACACGCGTTGATTAGATATATAGATATATTTCACGCCATTCGAGCTAATTCCTTATATAAATTGGAGAATACATTTAAACGTGTTAAACATCTTTTAATTCGTTACATGAATTGTAACTGGTGGAGAATATTTTTGTAAACGTTGCAGATTCATCCGATTTACTACATATTCTGGTAGATAATGTGGGCACGCTTTAAAACTCGTCTCCTTTAAAAAGGTGCGTTGAATCCAAGCGTGCGCTTCTGTTTCGTTTTTCATGTTTAAAGTTGATCCAATACATTATACTGGTGGAAAAGGATAATGCTAGTAATGATTGATTCATTACATATTTAATGGTGGAGATGTGGAAAACCTTGCCTCACGAGTGAATGCGCTTCGAATCCAATGCGTCTTTTGTTTCGTTTCATTCTTAAATCCGTATTTCGCACGCTCAGCGAGTGAGTCGCTATGCGATCCAAACTCACTCCGCTGATAACTGAAAGGCTCTAAGCTGATTTTCAGTTCAGCACGCTAACAGCGCTATATATTTGTCTGACAAATTTAGCTGCGGTTAAGTGCTTAAAGTTAAAACTGCAGTTCATAACATTAAACTTGTGTCTGAAGATGATGAAATCGCAGTACAGCACATTTTTAATTTTGTAATCGCCTGGTAAGAATGAAGAAACCTTCTTCCAGCGCAGTAAAAGACTGATTTGAGCGATGTTCCTCTTATCTTTCTAAAAGGCCTTATTATATTGCTAGACTCGATTCATTGAGTTGGACCAATGTTAATTCGACAGGCAATAAGTCTCTTCTGGCAGAGCTAAACCGGCGTAGCTAACCGTAAGACGCACTGCATGTAAAAATCAGCCTCAAACGGTGATTGATATATAAACGGAAGAGCCCCAACACTCTGATCAAGTGTAAATTTAAACAACGGCGAAGAAATCCCGTTGTAATTTTGTGTGCATGGCAGTGAAGAAATCCTGCCCACACTTCTTGTGCATAAACTAGCACAAAAAAAAGAAAAGGGATCCCTGAGATCTAAAAAGTTTTTTTTTTTCCCTCATGATAACACAAATTGATACTCACCGCGTACCTAATTAAGTACAATTGCGACTAGCTAATTTTGCGTGGACTTGCATTGGCGTCTGTGTTGTTCTTCTCTCGTCAACAGTTGCCATGTCCCGAGCAAGCAGCCCCACTGCCCATTGGTACGACCTTGAGACCTGGCTGACTACCATGACGACTACGTTCCTGCCCAAAGCAGCTACCGACCGGCTGCACTTAAGCAGGGAGCAGCTGGACGAAGAAGTAAACAGGCTGATGGCGCATGATCCTAACCAGAACTACAGCTACAAGGACTGGGTCAAAATCATCGGAAGCCTCGCTCACAACCTCCTCATCCAGGCATGGTGCAGCGAGAAGAGCAACATTGACCTGAAGCAAACAGTAACGACGCTCCAGTTTCAAGTCGAAGAGGCCTGGGCAAGCCAGGCCCACGTTCAAACTAGCCTGGTTCAGCTATCCCCTGAGACCGCAGACCAGCGTGGAACGGATCCCGAGCTACAAGAGGAAGTGGAGAAACTCCAAAAAGCCCTGCAAGACCTTCAAGCAGAGACAGAGCAAAGAGGGCAGCTGGAGAGAAAAACCAGGGATGAACTGAACTAGAAAATCCAAAAAGGTGGCATTCTCCTGATCAAAGCAGGGAGTGAACTGGAGGAAAGGCACGCTAAGCTCAAGGCCTGCGAGAACCACCTGCTGATGGCCCGAACTGAAATCGAGGCCTTAGTACGAGAAAAAGACTCTCTCAAAGATGAACTTGACACTGTTTGCAGAGAATTGAAATATTCCTACTTGCTCCAGAGTGACCAGACAAGGGAAACACTCACCACGGAGTTTCCCACGATCAGTGAGTCGAGGTCTCCTGGCCACAAGCTCCTAGCTCGAAAGGGGGTGAAAGCCCACTGCTCAAGAAGTCACCAAGCGACAGTCAAGAACCCCCGTCAGCCACAAGGGGTGGAAGCCTTTCCAGAGCATTCTTGCCACCAGTCACGGCATGGCTCACAAAGAACTGGACAAGCTGGCCAGGAACATTCCTACGTTCACTCCAAACCCGTCAGGAGACCACGACATTCATGCCTATCTACAAGACATAGACTTTCTTTTACAGACTTTGAACAATGTGACTATGTGGGACAGATTATATTTGCTCAGGATTACGTCCAATCATGATGTGCGGAGCTTCTCAGATCGACAACCAGAGACTGATAGATCGGACTACCAAGAACTACGACAGGCGCTGATTAAGGAGTACTCTGATCCTGAATCAGATCAAGGGATTATTGCAGCTATGGACTTAAAACAGAACCGGCTCGAAACCCCACAGGCCTATTACCACAGACCCTGGTCGGGCCTACTTCGGGGCACAGAACAAGCCAGGAATGGAGGAGGACGTCAACTTCAGGACTCTGTTCCTCCAAAATCTGCATCCTACAGTGAACCATCACTTAGGAGTCCTAGCCTGCCCGCGCAGCATGTCCACTCAACAGCTGCGGGACCTAGCCCACAAGGCCTACGCCAAGCAGAAGGCCGCCTCTGAAAAGACTGTGAAAAATCCAACTATTTACCCTGTCTCTGATCACTGCTTAGAACTGGCCCTAGAGGGTGCACAAACACACTACAGTGACCGACCCTTTAACAGAGAGAGAGGACCACCACCAGCCAGCAGAGAGCACTACAACCGAGGTGGTGCATGTCCCAAACACCAGACTGGACACCCTGAAAGATTCTGGGACCAGCCACGTCCAGCTAACAACCCAAAGGGCGGAGTCACATGGGAACCCCGCCGATGGCCTAGAAACGGCCGACCTTCATCGGCCCGGGAACCTAACCCAGACAAGCCTAAGTCCAAACCTTCACTAAAACAGGACAACACGGCTATGTCTGAGTCTGCAGAGATCCTGAGAATGCTGAAGGAGATCATCCGGAATAAAGCTCGCAAGTTAAATGAGAAAGACAAGCCAGACTCCTTGTGACTAAGAGCCAGGCCTGAAACCAACCTCTCTAGAGGGCCTCCGACTGAGCCAACAACACCGACTCCCGCTGATCAGCCACTAAAAACAGAAGAAACTAAGACATCACCAAGTGACAGTGTCACCCACTTACCTCCGCTGACAGCTGCACACCCAGAGCAAACTGACGCACTGCTTTACACTGCTGACCAAGACTCCAAGGTACCAGAAAGTGCTATTTTAGTTGTCTGCCTCTCCAATGAATCACCTGAGACCAGCCCCAACTGCCTATCAGTCAGTACACAAGCCCCGGTGACAAGGCTCCTGGGAAATCTGATTGAAAAGGGAGTGGCCCGGAAACTCTACCTAGCAATTACACTGGAACATGCAGTTAAACTGGAAGCCCTGGTGGACACGGGAGCAGACCTCACTCTGATGTCATCCAAACTCTTTGACAGACTCAGAGTTGAAACTAAGAGACAGAATCAGACTTTAAAATCACAAAGGTGTGAGCTGAATGTACAATCATACAGCCAAAATGAGGTACAGCTTGAGCAGATGGCACCTATTCACCTAACCATTGGTCCTATGAGCCTGGTGCACCCCGTGTACATCTCACCAATGGACACTTATCCCCTTCTCGTGGGAAAAGATCTACTAGACTGCTTTGAGCCCTTATTGGACTTCAGACAGTTAAAAATCTGGGCTCAAGGAGGTCACAGGAAATCCCACAGGCGACTGCGGGAACACGAGGTTAGCACTAGGGCAAAGTTCAAATCCACTACTCTGCACTTTTGGACTCAACAAAGACTCTGAGACCTTCTGCCCTAAGGTCACGACCAGCCTGCAACTAAACAATGTGAAAACCACAGACATCGTACTGGCATTATGGGCAGACAACTCAGCCATCAGCCTCACGCGGTTTAACACCCTCCTTAAGGGCATGCCTGACCTTCCGTTTGTCAACAAGCGCACCCGCTTTCCCTGGGACCCCTGTCTGTCAATGATGACAACTGCAAAGGGGATCTGTGCATTGAACGTGAAATGGAACAGTCGGTGCATAACCCATTACTTCCTGGTCTTACCAGACCCACCACATGATGTTTACCTTGGAGCAGACATCCTGATTCGTCTTAGGGCCCATGTGGACTTTATAAATGAGGTGGTGTGGGCCCCAATGATCTCACAGCCCCCTGTTGTTCCTGTCAACCACGAGAACCTCATGTCAGGGCAGACCATTCTAGAAGTCTGCACCCTGGTCAGTGAACAGGGCACTGTAGTCCCGGCTTACACCAAAGGGGTCACTGTTCGGCTCAACATACGATGTGGTCAAACATTAAACCACACGCTGGGCTTCTTCCAACCTTCACCTGAATGCTTGGAACTGGGACTTACTTTGGAAGCCACACCCCTCACTGAAGTGTTATCCCGTGCAGTTTACATCCTGTTGAACAACTGAACAGCAATGGACATTAGAATTCCCAAGGCCTACCACCTGGGGTGGCTAGTGAGCCACGACTTTCATGACTTTGAACTGAGTTTACCGATCATCGGGCCAATTCCAGCTCCTATGGTCCCAGAAGGGAGCTCAGATGACACAGTATTGACAGCCCCCTTCAAGTTTGTCTCCATCACTTCAGTCATGCCAGTAACCACAGGATTAGCATGCAGAACGGAGCTAACAAAGGACCAACACCTTGCAGTCTACACAGTCTCCAACCAGCCTGCCTGTGAGACTGATGAGAATACTGCCCCTCTGACTGCTAATGAGACAAGAGACACTAGCACAGAGGAGCCCTATCCAGGATTTGAGACACAAGTCCAGCAAATTCTGAAGGATGCAGACGCCATACAAAACGATACAGAACGTCAAAAACTCAGACAGATCTTGTACAAGTTTATAGCGTCATTCGCCAAAGACTCTCTGGACTGTGGCCTCACAGGCCTCCATACGGTGCGCATCCCAACACACCCAAATGCTCCTCCCACTTTTGTCAAGCAGTACAAGATTCCAATCGCCTCACACGAACCCGTGCAGGAGATTATCAATTCCATGCTTGAGGAAGGTGTCATCCGCCCATGCAACAGCACCTATTCTGCTCCCATCTGGCCCGTCCTTAAGCCAAACAGGAAGTGGCGACCCACCATTGACTACAGGAAACTGAACCAGCAGGTGCCACTGTCACAATGGCCCATGACCCAGCTGGATCAGGAAATACCCAGAATACAAGGAGCCACCATCTTCTCTACGCTTGACGTGGCCTCAGGATTCTGGACTATACCTGTACATCCAGACGACCAACACAACGTCGACCCCGAACAAGGTGAGGTGGCCTTCCTCCTGAATCTACCCATCATCGAATCAAACAACATCTACAGGCTCAAAGATGTTGTCAATGTCGGGTTTTGGCGAAGCAACACCCACATTAAAATACACACCCCAGATGTGGTGGCCTACAATGACAGCAATACCCAGCTGTACCTGGCCCCAAACCTGCGCATGTGTACTTTGACAAAAGATATTCACTATCTCTGTCCCAGCAAGCCTTTCCTCAGGGATAACACCGAAGGGATCTGTGGATTGCAGCCGATGAGGGGCGACACACGCTGCCCCGCCGAGGCCAAGCTGTGCACCCAAGTCATCGAAACACAAGCCGAGATTGTGAGTAATCGGTGGCTGGTCAACACTCGCTCACGTATGGCCACCCTGACCTACGATCAGCATGACACCGCCACCCGCGTCAGCCTGCCCACCCAGAGCCTGTGGATTTAAGTACCAAAAGGTGCCATCCTCCACCTCGATGACCTGGCATTGTACCACCTCCTGAGTGAAGAGCTGGAAATCCCGGCCTTCTTCAAGAACCACAACCTCACACTGGATCCAGAACTGGAACTGAGGATTGAGCAAGGGGGGACCCAGTTAATCGACCTCACTCCCCTCGATGCGACCCTCCAAGCACTATCCCGTTTGCCCAGCCCGACCAGTTCAACAGTGGTTCAAGCCTGGACAGCCGCTGACACGGCGCTCTGCCTCTCTACGGCCATAGGGTACGTAGGATTCGCCAGCAGCTCAGAGAGGCGTGTACATTGGCACTATCCATAAAAGACAGCGACACGCGTTCCTCTTCTTTTTTTCTCTCTTTATCTTTTGACTTCATCTTTAACTTCACCTTTTGGCTTCACTTTTCTCTCTCTTTCTCACGGACTTGCTCTCTTCCGCCCTCTTTTTCCGGTACTCCTCCAGACTCTCCTTTGTCTTGGTTAACCACATGGCAATTACCGCTTTCTTTCTTCTTTCTACTTTGGCGAGACCCAACTCCGTTTACCCCGACTTTACCGACGCGGAAGATTCAGCAAACTCCTCGCTAAATCTACGAACCAAGGACCCTCGTGAACGGCATAAAACTAATGCAAGTATAAATTTTAATTGATCTATAGAGGTGTCCTTTTAAGCCAGTGCCCCTGTTGAAGGTGAATTCAATTCATTGCTGATTCTTGAGGTTAAACTGTTGTGTGTTCTGCCATTCTGTTATTTATTTTCATCATTTTTCCTTTTGTTTCTTTCACTTTCCCTGTATATATGTATTATTTGTTTATACCTAGTTGTGTATATCAGTAGTTTTTACGTAGTTATTAAAATCCATGGTTATCACGCTGGATCGTCTCTGTTTTTACTCATGGCAAGGTTCACTTTTAACGTTGCTCTTCGCTACGCGCTGTATTTCTTTAACTTAGAATAAACTATACTTCGTGGCCAGAAGAATAATTTATTCTTTTAGAGTAATATGAAGATTGCCCTGGTAAGTTTGGTGGACAAACAGATCAAGCTGCTTCGCATTTAATTCTAAAGCTAGACTACAGTAAGTCAGTAATTAATATAACATTCCCTGTCATGGTCGATTTATATCCATAACTAATCAGAACACGCTTTGATTAGAGATATAGATATATTTCACCCATTAGAGCTAGATTTGCTACAGATATGATTAAGCTATTAGACTGTTCACGGTGGTATCCACTTTGCTATTTTCTGATGCTTTTTCATCTCTTTATGCTTTCATGAACTGCTTTAGATGTAGTAAAATAAAAATTAAAAAAAGGCTGGAATTAAGGGTCTACATCAGACAGGTGGGACTGGATAACAAATGGTGTGTCTCAATCAGCTCCCTAGTTCAGTTGTCAGTGCACCGTTCAGGGAGTCGGCCATTTTAAGGGCTGTCTCAATCACAAAATCCTTCCAGTGCACTGAAACGTTCACTCCATAAAGAATCCTACACTATGCTCACTATGTTTCCTTATTGGAAATGACGTCACATTTTTCGAAGCGTCTCAGCTCAAAAAAAAAAAAAAAAAAATGGCAGACGAACTCTCGGCAAGTATGTGGTCATGTACAGACCAGTCATCAGTGTCCCAATGTGTAGAGAGCCAGGGTCCAAATCAATGCCCAAATTCGTGTACACGATATACTTATTCACAACCTAGGGAGCTGATTGAGATGCACCTAAAGACTACAGATGGAGTATGAACCCAAACAGGAAGTGACAGTGACAAAGTTAGGCAAACTGTGACAGATACACAGCCAGTCCCTGGAGATAATCGTAGACAAGAGGTATAAATGATTATGACTTTCCTAAATCTTCTGCTTGCTCATTGTATTGTCATATACTTGCATACAGGAATGACACCGGGCCTCATTTACAGTATCATGCTGGATATGAACGGATTTATTCGTAAATTGTTCTACGAGCGTTTACAAGAAATTTGGCATTCAGGAAAATCCTGTAAATGAGAAAAACGTTCGGATCCTACTCGTAGTCCTGAGTGTGTGTGAATTTATGCATAAGAAGACTAATGTAACTAATAACTAATGTAAACATTGACTGATCAACTTCTGTTCATACAATTTGCATGGATTACTACACTTTTATATATGAAATATACTGATATACTGTATATGTATATATATGTATATATAGAAAGGAAGAAAGAAAGCGAGCCAACACAAACCCATAAATGCAATGGCGGAGTATAAACAGAGGACCAGCTGTTCTGTCTGCGCAGAGCCATAAGCCGTAAACAAACGCCTCGGCTGACGGAAGGTTTGGCGCTTGATTATTATTTATTACTATTTTATATTATTAAATATTTTCATTGTCTTAGAAGTGAGTCAAAATAACTTCCACTTCTGCCTTTCAGACTTTACCCCGATCTTTCATTTGCTCCCAGCTGTCTGTGTACTTGACCTTTTATGGAGTTTTGTGGGTGTCACGACATGCAAATGAGCTGTGTCAAGAATGAGCTTTAGAGGCGATCAACATGCACACGTGAATACAAAGAAAATCAGCCTTTCCCGAAACTTTTAGTTCGGTTTGGCTTATTCAAACATTTACATACATCTTTACTAACAGGTTGATAAATGAGGCCCCGTTGTTGTAATCCTTGTGATAAAAGATAAAGATAGGCATGAAGTGTAAATTAATTAAAACCTCTATCAAAGAGCTGTGCAAATAACCGTTTACTGTAGGTGGATCACTAACAGATCTGTTGAGGGAAACTCATGGAGGCTCTGCTTAATTTTTCAGAAGTGACACAGCAAAACTGAATTCTGCTTCAAGAATCTGAAGCGTCTGAAGCTCTCCATTTAATTTGACAGAGTGAAAATGTGAGTTCAGGTTTTTTTTTTTCCTTTTGTCAGCTGGATAATTCTCATTAGACACCAGATGAAGAGTCAGAAAAGATCCGAGCCAGAGAGAGAGAGAGAGAGAGAGAGAGAGAGAGAGAGAGAGAGAGAGAGAGAGATCGAGAGAGCTGTCAATCACACAGCTGACACACAGGGGGGTCGTGTCGCTGCACAGTGCCAGCTGTACCAGCCTCATCTCTAAATGTCAATGATTGAAATCTCTACGTTGACAAAAGAGCTGCCAAATGAGGCTATTCTTCAAAAAAAAATATACATGCGTTGTTATTGCCAATATAATGTTCTGTTCCGCTGGGTTTTAGTTTTACATTTATTCACTTAGCGGGCGCTCTTAGTCGCACTGACTTACAAGACGAGCAGGCAGCAGATGGTACAAGGGTACAAGCACAGAGACAGGCCCACAAGCGAAATACAATAGAGACTCTCAATATTGTTCACATTATTTTTTTTATTATTTTATGTAGCAGCTACATAAAGAAGAACAGTAATTATGCAAAATGTGCAGTAACTACACAGATATAAGTTCAAACTTAGAATACTTACACTATATGGACAAAAGTATGTGGACACCTGACCATCAAACTCGTATAAGGTTCTTCCCCAAACTTTTACCACAAAGTTTGAAGCACACAAATTCTAGTATAGAACGTATCTATATGCTTTAGCATTATATACAGTTTCCCTTCACTGGAACTAAGAGGCCCAAACCTGTTCCGGCATGACAATGCCCCTGTGCACAAAGCGAGCTCCATGAAGACATGGTGTGCCAAGGTTGGAGTGGAAGAACTCGGATGTCATGCACAGAGCTCTGACCTCAACCCCACTGAACACCTCTGGGATGAACTGGAGCGCCGACTGCACCCCAGACCTCAGTAATGCTGTTGTGGCTTAATGAACACAAATCCCCACAACCACGCTCCATAATCTAGTGGAAAGCCTTCCCAAAAGAGTGGAGCTTATTATAACAGTAAAGGGAATAAATCTGGAATGGGATGTTCAACAAGCTCACATGAGTGTGGTGGTAACTTTTGGCTATATAATGTATTAGATCATGAGGACCTGGTAAATTTCATCCAGGACATGACTTGTGTGGCTTTATTAGACCAAAAACAGTGAATTTATTAGACCATGTCCCAACACAAGAGGACAAATTCGTCACACGCTTGTCCACCTAAAGGGCACTTTGTAAAGAGAAGACAACCAGTTTGATCAAGGAGTCAAACAAGATCAACCATCTCTAAACAAAGAGGGATTTCTGCGGCACCAACTATCACCAACTTACAACAGCATCCTCACAAACTTACCCCTGTGGATTCATGGCAATTCACACCTCCAGACCCTGATGTCAAAGCAATCTCACAACTCCACAGGTGTGTGAACCACACAGTGTTTAAATAGTGAGGATCCTCTCACTGTTCTGTAGACTCTACTGAAGCTCTTTGGATGAAAGAGCCAATTCCAGTCTTAAAATTTTGTTAAAGATGCTGATCTGGTTTCTTATTGTGCTTTTAATCATAGACTGCAAAAGCTGTCAAATCTGAATCTGTTAAATCCAACAAGAACATTTATCAACACATTATAAAAAACTGAAAAGTGAATTATAATATACAGGGATGGACAAGCTCCATGACAAGAAGAAGAAGCTCCAGGACAAGAAGAAGAAGCTCCAGGACAAGAAGATTACATGACTGGCCTTTTCAGTTTTTTATTCACAGTTGCGGTGGATAAGTAGCCTCTATAGTCTAACAATCACCAGAGGTTTTTTTTTTTTTCTCTCATTCAGCAACCAGAAAAATAAAAACCCTTATGAGCTATTAGGCTTTGGCAATATGACAAAAATATCATATCTCAATTCTTGAAGGCATTTTTTTATGATACACAATATGTGTCACAATATATAGGTATACAGTTGTGTTGCATTAAAAAAAATGTTGGATGATTTATTTACTGTCTACAAAATTATTTCAGTTTTCTTTAATATTTAAAAAATAGCATTTTGATTTATACAAAATAATTGCAAATATTTAACACAAATATATAAAATCTATTTTACAATTTTACAGCTTTAGTACAATGTTTTAACATATACCTGCTACTTCCAGTCTGTATGTAATTATTTAAAAAAAAAAAAGTTTGACTATCATGATCTCAGATATAGTGCCCTCCACTAATATTGGCACCCTTGGTAAATATGAGCATATAAGGCTGTGAAAAATTGTCTGTTCAAAAAATTCACAAAAATACTCTGCTCTCATGGATATCAAACAACTGCAAACAAAACACAGGTTTATCAAAAAAATATCTTTGTTAAATATAGGTGTGCAACAATTATTGGCACCCCTATGAATTCATATGTGTAAAATATATGTGAAGTATTTTCCCACTGATATTTAAATTTTTTTCAGTACACCTGGGTGACTAGGAACCGGGAATTGTTCAACCATGACTTCCTGTTTCTCAGGGGTATAAATATGAGGTAACACATAGGCCAGTTTCCTTTTGTCATTCATAACAGTGGGTAAGACCAAGGAATATAGCTGTGATATGCGGCAAAACGTTGTTGAGCTTCACAAAATGGAATATTTACTAAGGGTGCCAATATTAATGGAGGGCACAGTACATATATATATATATATATAGGTATACTGTGACAGAATTTATCAAAGTTATTAAACAAAATATGCTTTGTGTTTAATGTACTTACATTTTTATTATTTTTTTTTAATAATACATGGCTTTCCTGAACAATAATACTACAGTATCTGTAGCATGTAAGAACTGTTTTATTGTAAAGGAGACAAGGAAGAGAAATAAAAAATTACCTAATCTTAGTTTAAAACAACTTTATTAAATCTTCATTACATCATTTGACTGTTTTGTAAAAGTTACGTCAAAATCATGCATTAATGAAAACAAAATGTAGGTCTTAATGTTCAAATGTTATTAATTCTTTTTTATTTTCATAACAATAATGTACTTGTTATTGTCAGAGGTGGTTAGAGTATCAGAAATAGTTACTCAAGTAAAAGTACCATTACTAAGAAAAAAACAGTTCTAATAAAAATATCTATGTACTTTGTAGTTTTCTAAAAAATAAAAAAATAAAAAACTACTAATGTAGCTGTTACTTGTTTCACAGTAAGCATCACATAAAACAAGACTGAATGGGAATAAGTGTAGATGCATCTGATACTCATGTATTCAGATGAAGATATTTCAGTTCGGATTAAATGCTTCTCCTGCTTGCTGTGACATGCCTATAGTGTGTAACGTTATCATACAGCAGGGTCACAATTCAAACTTTAGTCACTTAAAAGTAGTCTAAAGCGGGTTGATTGAACATAATTATATATTTGCACAGACACAGCGCTTAAATTATCATTTAATCAAAAACAGTAATGTTCTGTTTGGCTTTATTCACCTTCCACAGAGTGCTGCAAAAATGAGTCCTAACACCCGGAAATGAGTTCGCATTTTAGCACTTTCCAGTTCCATCGTCCCGAAGTCAATGGTTTTTTTTTGAATGGGTTTTTGGTTAAATGCCTGAAATAAGGTCACACAAGCTCAAGATATTTCCACGCTTTATTCTACGGCATAAAATACATCAGTAATACACCGCTCGTGATTTTGTGATTTTCTTGAAAAAGGTGGTTGCTAACGAGTAGCTAAATGGGACTTCAGAGGTTGTCGGGGACATTAAACGTCAATACGCCGAACAGGAAAACTCATCTACTACAGCCTCGTTGTGTTTAGACTATTCCAAACCAAACTTTCCAACTTGTATGTATCAATTTATATTATTTTTTCAAACTGTAGTTCTACAAATTCTATCAGAAGCTCAATGGTGGTGACATTTGAATTTTTTCAAAATTCATAAAAGTTGTGTTCATTTGTGGAAATTATCTTGATGAACAAACCGTAAAAGAAATCATAAACTTTTGTTGGTCGCAGAGCTTATTTTCTGCAATAATCCAAAAATCAATGGAAAAATCATATTGACTTTTTGTCGAGGGAACCAGGGTGATGCTAACTTCCAGGTTAGCCTATAATAAAAAAAAAACATAATCTCTGCAGCACTCTATTATCTATTATAGGTATATATATACAAACACACACCAATGTTAAACATGCTGTAATGGGGTGAATGTACATTTCTCTATAGTAATTTACTGCGCCTTTTCTTGCTTAGACCTAGCCTCTTGGATGTTCACGATTTGCTGTCGAGCCAATTTTGTTTGTGTATTATGGAGCGTCATTTGCTGAACATCTGATTGTGTGAAATTTTCATCGAGGATTTTTTTTTTTTTTTTTTTTTTAGAATTGAGTATTCGTGGCAACCCTGATTCTGTCTACCTGCTGCACCCACACACACACACACACACCCTTTAACTCGTCAGATTAATCAGCACAGGCCACACATGACCTTTTCAGAATCAGGAACATGCAGGTGTGTTGAAACACTGATAAAATAAAATCCAGTGTAAAGCTGTCACACAATTCTCCTGCTTATTACATGCAGTCGCCTCGTTTGTGTCTGTATTAATGCGCTTGACTCACTTGTATTACTTTATTACATTACGTTAGCGCTGGTGAATGCTCAAATCTGATTGGCTTGAAGGTGTGCATTATTTTTGTATAACAGCAAAGTAGTTCTGGCTGGTTAATATTAATGCGCTCGTTCTGATACGCTATTGTTTCTATAGTAACAGCTCATGCACAGGGATTTGTACGTCAGACCCTCCACATAATCTAATACTAATAAACTGATTTTTAAAAACATGCGTTGTTATTTCACAACGTAAAGCTTATAATTGTTGGTGTGTGTGTGTGTGTGTGTGTGTGTGTGTGAGAGAGAGAGAGAGAGAGAGAGAGAGAGAGAGAGAGAGAAGTAGAGGCTGGTGACTTTATCTCAGCTATAACATAAGTGAGAAAAGGAACAAACTTGTCTCTCAGACGTTCCACAACATTAAATCTTGCAATAAACCATTAAACTGCGTGACGTTTTGTTCGTTAATAAACGATGTAATCGTTGGCAAAACGCTGTGGTATACGAGGAACAACACACTCCAGACCGTGCTGTTATACAAAAATAATGCATCCTAATCAACCTAAACTGAATTCATGAACTGAAGTTCTGGAGCATCTTTACTATATACCATGACTTACAGGAATAGCGGGACCAAAATATTCTTCTAAACTCTTCATGGAAAGAAGTTCAGACAGATGTAGCTGTGGTACTTGTTACCACTCTGTTAACAAATAGGATTAAAATCCAATCTAACTCTTAATGCAGCAATTAAAACTCCATCACAACTCACTGCAACTGTGGGAGACTGAAGACGGTACTTCAGGAAGACATTAAAAATTTTCATCCTGCAATTACCATACGATTTGACAATTAGCATGCAAATGGTGTTAATAAGACTGAAATATGGCACTCTTTCATTACAGCTTTGAGTCAGAGTTTTTCAATTTAATGAGTCTCTTTAGAGGACTTTGGGGTCAGGGTGAGTCGAATCGCTCTCAAAGGTAAAAAATAAGTGACATTAGTCATGAGGGAGGAATAAATTCACTCTGAAATACAAAGGTGAAATAAATGTCTGTTAATCAGATTTTTTTTTTTTTTTTAATATTGTGGCCAGAAAGATGAATGTTTAAAAAAAAAATATATATATATATATATATATATATATATATACACATTCATAAAAACGAAGGTGAAACTCATGACTAAAATGAAATCTATGTAAACAGAATTTCTAACTGTGCATATATGCATATTATGAATGTGCGATATGAACTCAAGCTGAAGCTAAATGGCTAATCAAATTTTTTCTTCACTGACCCTAGAGATCTGTCGAATCGTTAAAAAAAAAATCTTTAAAGCGGCTTCCTATCCATCAGTCAGGTCAAATAAAGGTAAATTTGGCAGACGCGTCAGGCCGAGGTCCTACATTAATCTTTACAGTCATGCGTAATTAGTATCAGCTGCATGAGTGGCCAAGATGCCATAAATAACTGGAACGCAGAAGAGCGAGAAAAGAAGAGCTCGTCTTCTAACGACCCCGACAGACAGCAGGAGCGTCCGCCATGTCAGAACCACTCGTAATTCTGCTTTGGTGGTGGTGTTTTTTGCTATATGATATGACCCGCTGTCTCACTCGCTACATGTGGTCTTGTTTTTTTTTTTCATATTTCATCCTGATTTAGCCAAATAACAAGCCAAATTAAAGTGAGCAACTAAATCGTACTCGTACTGAAGCATAATCATAAAAATCTCGTTTTAAGAAAGCCATTTTTTGTTTTTGTTTTAAGGGATCGATGCAGGTCCTGTAAGGAGCTCTCAGAAGCAGAGTGTGTGTGATGGCTAACATCAAATAGGCAAAGTGCATGAAGTGTGACAGAGTGCAGTCCTCGGGCCAAAGCTGTTAGGAATGAGAGGAGGCAAGCGGCCAAGCAGCAACTCATACTGAGACTGAGACATGGGCTATCAGAGATAAGGAAGCACACACACACACACACACACACACACACACACACACACACACACACACACACACACTCTAATCTATCCACTGACTGCACTTTTCAGAGCTAGAACTTGTTTCCTCACACCTCCTCATTCTATACCTGCTGGCACACAAACACACAGCCCAGGTGATTTTTAAAAAAAAATTATTCTGACCTTAGGGAATAACTTGTGTGCGACGGGAATATTGCCTTTTCACTGTTCCCAGGTCAGTTGGCTGATCCGTCTTGCGGTGCTGAGTCCTCTCATAAATATTTAATCTACTTCTTTCTTTCAGTTCACACACAGAACAGAAACTGAGCACCGCTGAAAAAGCTCAGGTTTCCTTTTTTTTTTTTGTCCATTAAGGATTCAAATGTGTTCTGCTGGGATTTAATTAAGCCCGATCACTCTCTTAAAAACGACTCACAAATATGCTAATAACACTGGGGACTTTTAATGTGCTGTGATAGCTTCATGCACTGAATGAGGCCTTTTTTCATTGACCCACATGAAGTAAAAGAACGGAGATGCAGAGTTCATTTTAAAAACGGGAATGAATGTATTGAATATATTACAGGAGCAGAGAGAAGAATCGTAAAAATGAAAAGATGCTAGTCAGACAGGAAGCCGGAAGTATACTTCACTACAAATGAGCTCTGCTTTTTCAGATCAGTGAAACAGCTAATACTCTACTTTCTACATTAAGCAAATTTATACCTCTGTCTGCAAATAGGTCTCCAATTAAGGTAAAAGACATGAGTGGTGACAATTAGAAAACTCTTTCTAATTACCGTCAAGAACATTTCAGAGAATGTTGATTCGCTGCTATAATTGAGCTTTCAGACTGACATTATATTCACAGAGAAAATAACTTTTTATGAGTAGCAAAATGTGAATTTATACCATTTCTAAATGCAAGACATCATCTGCAGTTCCCATTAAAGTCTTCCAGCGTCTTCCTTCATGTTTGATTCATAGTCTAAGGGTTACGACTGAGACAGTATGAGACATGCTCTCAATCGATCTCAATTCAGTTATGAGGTGGAGGATAAACAAAGGGTGATGTGATTAGTTCGGAGAAAGAAAACCAACAGGCCCTAGAAATCGATTGAATGCAGAGAGGAAGAGCTTGCTGGTGAACAATTACATCTGAAAAAGGATAAAGGGCACTGGACGTGGTTCCTGCTGTGTTAAAATCGTAGCTAATAAGACACGGCGTGAGGATTGCACAGTCCCTCCGGGATTTCGCGATCTCAGAAATGAACGCAAAATCAAACAAACTCCACAATATTCGGAGGAGCTTGCGATTTTTCAAAATTACCGCAGATTTTCCGCAGATTTGGGCCAAAGCCGTCTCCGATTCACGTGCGTCGAACATGAGTACAGCTAAAAGGTCTCATTTACCAACAAACATCACTGTGAAAGACCGTGCAAAACTATTTCGTGCAATTGCGATTTCTCCAAGTCAAGTAGTTTTCCGCAAAAAAAAGCACAATTTTTTTTTTTAAATTCACTGTGAACTGCATTTTTGTCCTTACCTGCTATCCATGTTCATCACTGCTTTCCAGCCCCATGAGTCAATGCAATGATTCTAATTATCAATGAAACATTGTGAGTCAATGCAAAGATCATAAATACTTTCTGTTCAGCACTATTAACAGCAAACAAATAGTCCTGAGATCATTGTGATCGATTGTTTCGCACAAAACGCCGATAATAAGACATGACTCTCCATCCTACAGGCGTTAAACTCAGATTCTCAGTCAGACTTAAACCCACTGTCTCATTTTACTGCTGTTATGTTATGCTGATGACAAATATCACCTTGCGCAGTGGATTTTAATGCCATAAATCTGCACGCGACGAGGAGAGGAGCCATAAAACAAAAGAGGGCCCGCTCTCCTTGAATAACAATCACCTGGGTGGAGGAGTCAGTCAAAGCTGCTATAAATTTACTCCAGCGTTTCTCTGCATATAGTTCAGGATAAATAACGAGGATCGGACAGGAACGATACAGAACTTTTTTCTTCTGAAACGGTTTCAGCTGCTTTAAGATAAAAACGATGATCACTAACATGTACATGGCGTATAATTATGCATGACACTGTGGGTCAGACCTCTTTGTTAAAATGCAGGAGTGATCGACCAATAAGGGTCATTGAGTGTGTGAGGTTTTCCATCTCCTGTAGTACAGTTATTACCTTAATGGAGCTAGCAAGCCTCAATAGGTCCATCTCTCATTGTTTCATGAGGTGGTGATGAAGTGCTTTTATATCACCTTACACTGCTTCATAACACACGCCCCATATGTAATGCTGTTTAATCTGGGGGATGGTGTTTCTTATCGTCTCACGAGGCGCATCAGAGTAATCACGCTTAAACTGTTTCTCTCTGGAGAGATTCGGGCTGCTGCTGCTGCTGTTACTGCGCTCGAGTCAAGTTTGTGGTATGTGCTGATGACGCTGTGCACATGATTAAATCCGAAACACACGTCCGCACATTTTAAAATATAACATGTGAATAGAGTAAAAGCCAAAAAAATAGCGTTCATAATAAAGAAATATAATTATCATTTTTAGCACCATGCGTGAGAAAGCACAATTACTGCAAAACAGCCTTATGGTGACGAATTAAGCGAACAGATGGAAAAATGAATCTGCTCCATTAGGTTTCAGCATGTGATTCCATCCCCGTACAGCTCAATTAGATATTCAGTTCAGTAACTCCATGTGGCCTCTTCATTTGCCTGAGCAACAGTGTACTGCACAGTAAAAGCAAATGACAAGGGAATTACAAAAATAAATAAATAAAATTGTCATTCATCAGTTTCATCTTTACGTGATAAAACTTGCATGTGGTTGGAGGGCGTGTAAATTTAAGCATAGACGTGAGAAAATCTGTCAAATCCTCTTGGCTGGCTCGGTGCTCTATAATAACGCACTTGTGGTTATTACATAATTTCTAATCAACACTAAAACACACCAGAAATATTCAGAGGTTTTACTGGAATAAAGGGAGTTTATTTCCAGTTACGTATGTTTGCACATAACTTTGGAAGAAGATTTCTTCCAATGAGAACCACACAGAACCTATGAGACATTTCAACAGCTGGATGTTCAGGACAGAAACTTGCCTAAGTCGTTTAAAAATAAAAACAGCACATTATATGGCCAAAAGTTTGTGGACACCCGACCACAACACTCATTTGTGCTTGTTGAACATTCCATTCCAGACTTCTGTTATAATAACCTCCACTCTTCTGGGAAGGCTTTGCACTAGATTTTGTGGCGTGGCTGTGGGGATTTGTGTTCATTCGGCTACAAGAGCATTAGTGAGGTTGAGATCAGGCACTGATGTTTGGTGAGGAGGTTTGGTGTGCACTCGGTGTTCCAGTTCATCCCAGAGGTGTTCAGTAGGGTTGAGGTCAGGGCTCTGTGCAGGCCACTCGAGTTCTTCAACTCCAAACTTGGCATATCATGTCGTCACGGAGCTCGCTTTGTGCACAGGCGCATTGTCGTGCTGGAACAGGTTTGGGCCTCTTAGTTCTAGTGAAGGGAAATTGTAATGCTGCAGCATGCAAAGACTATACAATTCTATACAATTGTGTGCTTCTAACTTTGTGGTAACAGTTCAGAGAAGAAACACGTATAGGTGTGATGGTCAGGTGTCCACATACTTTTGGCCATATAGTGTACATGTATGCCTACGTGATATATAAAGTGAGTGTGTTGTATGGATATACGTATGTAAATAAGGAAGTTCCAAGCATCTAAGGCTGCTTTTGACAATTTCATACACATTTCTTCATACCTCATTCAAATCCGAGCTTATTTCTACATATCGCTGATGAATAAGTCTCATTATTCTCTTTTACCCCACGCCGTTAAAACAATATTTCTGCGTAATTCGGACTGCAAGTGTGGTCTGCACTGGTGAACGCATAGTAAGCAAAAATGGAAATTGTGTGTGAACTCATGCTTCCGGTGGATAATACGGTTACTATTAAAATGTTCATAGCCAGCAGTCCATTACTGAAGTCTACCGCAGTGTCACAGTGAGTTGAATCTCTTGGTGGGGAAACACGGAATTTCTTGTGACAGGGATGACAAGACTTCATTTTTTCCACTCTATAATTTCATCCAAACTCCTGCTGCACAATACATTACTCAGCCTCGATGTGGGATTTAGTCTCTTTGTGTTTGTGCTCGTGTGTGTATGTGTGTGTGTGTATGCGTGTGCTCTATTCAAATCATCCCAAAATCACCCCCAGTGTCGGTTCGACTTGTCCATTACCATAATGCTTCTCTCTGCTTTGACACCGAGGGGAATTGCAATTACTCCATCTCTGTTCCTCTTGTCACTATGCATGCAAATGGAAAGTGACAAAAGCGTTCCTCATTTATCTGGCCTGAAGTAACCATGGGTGGATTAACACAGGATCTGAGGAGAGCCAGCTTAAAATGCATGAGGCTGAGCTTTCTGTTACGCTCTCGTTATCATCACACTATCTGGCAGTAAAGGGCAGGCCTGGCTGTTGACTTACTCAGATGGGATGAGTGTGTAGTCCGGCTCTGTGTAAAACTCTATCGCCTTTCCTCCTGCTGATTTCAGTCCTCGTTAAAACACAGAGAAAAGGTTATCGGTGTCGGCGCGCGTTTATCAACGCTGTCCATCTCATAACGGTGGCACTGTGTGAAACCACAGTGCTGCGTGATACAGGAGTGAACTGTCAGAGATGGTTCTGTGCAATGCCCACAAAATAAGAAACAGAGCAAAACAGAGAGGAGAAAACGACAAAGAATTATATTCACTTCTTATGAAACAGGAGCTCTAGTGGAAGGGCTCGAATCTCTCATCAGCTGGCATTTCCTCAGGACTGTTATGCAGCTAAGCTTCACCCAGTATCAATGAAAGAGATTTCTACTGATCCAATCACAAGTAACTGCTCCTGGCCAACAAAGGAGGGTAAACACAGAGGGAGTTAGTCCCGGTGTTCTCCAGGGCTTATTGGAACAGCGGCGATAGCAAAGCTGTCAATTTTCTTTACAGAGGCACAATAAAAGGAGGGGATTTTTCTTCCTGGTTGCAAACTCCAGTTCTTGTTGAGACAGGAGACGTGTGATACAAGGCGGACTGAGTCTGATCTCAGATGCTCCTTTCTTTCCTTCACCTTTCATATACTTTCCTTCACACAGTATTCTCATAAATTAAAAACTGTCGGAGAATCAACAGATTGCTCTGTGACTTCATTACAATACAGGACATTTCACTTTCAGAGAACGCCATCAGTGAAGTGGCTCTGAGGGTTATGAAGCCCTTTTGAATGTTCCAGTCAGAGAATAAAAGCGGGGTAAAGGGCTAATAGCAGAAAGGCCTACCTGTCAAAGTGCCTCTAATTGCATTAGATTTCTGCCCAGGCGAGCGTGTCGGATCCGTCTGATTCATCTTAGGAAAGGTGCCGAACACAAGCAGATGCAGAAAGGACAAATCCCTGTACAAGAGCCTCTGATATTTCTGTCCCTGTCAATATTCAGCTTCTGCTCACTGAAATTGAATGGATTGAAGTGACTGGCCTTGAGTGGCTCGCCTCAGGACAAAGTGACACAAAACCCATGCAAAAAAGACACAATTAACAGACTCTGTATTTCTCCCGTGAGCATTAGTGCTGCATCACAGGCAACGAAATCCAAAACAAACTTCTACAAATCACCAAACACCACTGTGAGCAGAGAGCAAGTCATACAGCATGCTGAAACTTTCCATGAATTCAGACACACTGTGTGATATTATGTCGTGATACGGTGGAGCATACCCTCTTAATTATTTCTTTATGTTCTATAAGATTTCAATTCACACACAACCTAAAGGTGAACTAAGTGCTAGATCATCCACAACAGTGTGGAAAGTAATAAGACCCAAGAAAAGTGCATGAATATGACTTTGGGTAATGTAATGCAGTTAAGTTAAGAAATTACAGGTCCTCTTTTGCATATGAAATATTGTCTGAATGTACACACATTCATTCTATAAAAGTCTCCTTAATGCCAGAGAATTTCATATAAAAAGGCACACGTTGGGCTCCTGGAAAAGCGTCCAGAGATCATGAGTTCAAATCTCGCCGATGCCGTAGCCAGTCCGTACAGGAGGTTTTTTCCCGTGATTGTTGCGGCCAAAATTGCTTGATTTTGCTGCGTCTTTTTTTTCTAAATTTGCGATACAATTTGCGGAGTTTTATGCACGAAATAGTTTTGCACGGTCTTTTGTTTGATTTTGCATTCATTTCTGCGATCACAAAATCCTGCAGGGACCGCATAGCCATCCATGGCCAGGAGTGTCCGGGAGAGCAAAAATCGGCTGTGCTCTCAGAGCGGGCGGGGCTTAGTCTGTCTCTCTCTACTCTATTAATCACAGCGACACTAGCCAATCATGGGCGTCTGTGAGCTCATGTATGTAGAAGAGAGAGATAGCGCTTGCTTTCCTCCGAGTGTGTTACGATGCCCCATGATCAGCAGTTCGATTGGCTTCGTGTGTCCCTGAGGATGCACGTGAGTCACATGTTGCCAATTGTCTACCGATTGATGCGAAACCTTGAATTCCATTTTACCATCAAGAAAATGCTCCCATGACAAAGGTATTCATGTTCTCTGTTTGGCTGTGTGTCATTACAGGATGCTAATTAAAAGGTGGCAACTCAGTGAGCACAAAAAAAGAGACATCTCTGCCAAACTCGAGCTCATGAGAATTTTATCACTGATAACTGGTAACAATAATGGTGTTAGATGAAAAGGTGATTAGGTGTTGGATGAATAACGCTGTAAGTATAGACGCTAAAGATAACCCTGTCCTCAACCTACATTTCCTACGAAACGTTGCATTATGTCTTTTGAGGACGTATCTATATAGACCCTGAACGACTTGCATAATAATCCTTATAAAAACAATAGCATCCAAGATTTAGTTCGTAATGAAATTCTGAGTTTACCCATTACCCATAATGCACTTCGACTACCTCGCGTTATTCATCTCTAGCTAAAGAGAGCGATGCGGCGGCGCTTTAGTCCTTTCCGGCTCTTTCACCTCCTCATCGGTACACTCTGCTCAAACAGATCCGCTTCCGAAGCTTCACGCCCGTCATCTCGTAGATCTCTAACTAGCCGAGCCATTTCTCTGGCGTAACTCAGCGCTGTATAGTTGCAATGCATCCTGGGACTTTGAGTCCAGCATATGCACCAACATCTCTACTACTGTATTTCTTCGCATTAATTGATGCTGAAAAATGGTACCTGGTTGTTATCACTGAAATGGTTTTCTTCCATTGTAACTGCACTAGCATGAACAATGGCACCATGTGACGTCAGCGCGGCACACAACCACCAGGTTCCTCCTGTGTTTCAGGACGGAGTTTTTCTTCAATATGTGAAAAACGGAAGTAGATCAAAGTGATCCAGACTCAGAATGGATCTGTTTTTTTTTGTTGTTGTTGTTCCATTGCACGTGCTTACGCAGAGGCGTACACCGGAAGTTGACACCCTTACCTGTTCGTCTCCCTCGTGCGCCTTCATCAGGTGTTTCTCTCTGTACAGCGACCACAGACCCACGTTGGGCAAGAAAATGAGAGCCAGGGTGAATAAAAACGCCATCTGCAGCACGCGCTTCTGCCTCCTCTTCATCGTGAAAACTTCCGGTTCCAGTTCTTTATTTCAGTTCAGATGTGTTCAGATAGGGGACAAAAATAATCTCTGAGGAGTCACAACAAGCTGCTTGTTCGGCAGGTGACGGCAAACTTTCACCTGAAACACACGACACACACACACACACACACACACACAAACGGCTGGCTGAAAAGGAGTCATTGTATAAACAAGTTCCAAACCGCACACTACACTAAGTATATGTTAGAATACCACACACTATGCACCTCACGCGCACACAAAGCCATATTTACACACACTCAGCCTACTGTTTAGTATGGATTTAAAAAACATAGTTTAGGACGTTAGCTTAGCCATTCTCTGTCACTTTAAATATAGCGTTAGGACCCAAAATATTCAGAACGTAAGGAATAGTTGTTTTTTATGTTAACGCTTAGGCTACCTAAAATAAAGCTGACGCTACAAAACGTAGCTAAAATATAATAAATTAATTTAATAATGACTTACTGTAGAGGCGTATTTTCATGATGACACACACACACACAAAGACAGCGTTTCCCCGTAGTCCTTCTGTGTGTTTTATGGTCGCCAAGCTAAAAAATTTAAAAAGAAAAAGAAATATATTTACAAAGAAAGAAAAACCGATTTTTTTTCCCGTTACAGTTTAAATTCCCCAACGGCCGACGGATTGCGCTTGCTGCGACGCGCTCGCGCAAGGATTCAAAAAAGCCTCGCGCTCATCTCTTGAAGGATTTTGCGCGCGCGGTGTGTGTGTGTATGTGCGTGTGTGTGTTTGTGAGAGAGAGAGAGAGAGAGAGAGGGAGAGAGCAGCGTTTTCGGTGCAGGTCTCCGTAATTATTATTTTCTCTCTCTCTCTCTCTCTCTCTCTCTTTCTCTCGGTGTGTCCGCCTTTTTTTCCTTCGCACGAGCTCCCGTCTGATAAATCCGTTATTCACCACGTGCATGCGTATGAAAACATTCCCCACCACGCGGGCGATTCATCTCCTCTCCGACTCTGGAGTGCAGGTTGTTGTGTTGAGAGAGAGAGAGAGAGAGAGAGAGTGCGCGAGACTCGCTGTTATACCGCTCGTGAGGTGCCTAGATCACATGTTCATTTTCTCGCGTTTTTTTTTTTTTTTTTGGTTTGTTTGTTTGTTTTGTTTTTGTTTGTTTGTTTTTTTTAAAAATATTTATAACGCAGATTGAAACAAAGTGATTCCAGAGCGCGCGCTTACAGCCATGCACTGGCATGCTCGCGCGCGCGCGCACTCAAAGCGCCACGCACGCGCGCACAATCTCTTAAACCCACCTTTAAAAAAAAAAAATAAAAAAAAAAAGATTTCAGATTTCAGACTGATCACTTCCTTCTGCTGTATGCTATCTTATACACATTATTTATATGATTCAGTTCTTTCAGAAGCGTGCTATGTGTTCACCTAGTGTATTTACTGAAGGTGGATGTGAGGGGGGAAATATATATATATATATGTGTGTGTGTGTGTGTATTTTTTTATAATAAGTTTATTAACTGAATGTTCTTTCAGCGAGTCAGAAATTATTGAAATACTTTAATTTCCATGATTTTCCTTGTCCACCAACAGGGGGGGCAGTGATCCCACCCAATGAACAAAGAAAAAAGTCCAAAAATGCCCAAACACGCACGTGAAGTCTAAATTTATCATCGGGGATTCTGATTATATACAATATATATAGGCTAATATTTAGTTTTTATTAAATTATAATGTTATACTCAATAATCTTATACTAAACAGTGGTCTACATCATGATCCAGTTGTTATAAACATAATTTAATAGTAGTTTTTAATAAAGAAAAACATAATTCCTGATGTTGTGAACATTTATGGAAGGAGTCTCCAGTGTCAGCTCTTTGTAACAGTAAATTTCCTGTCACGGGAAAGTCTTCAGGAAGGAGGAGTTTGTGCTTTGCAGTTTCTCTGTAACATGACATGCTGGTTTTGTATTTTTATGTTTTTGTGTTAACATAAGCAATAACATAAGAGAGGCTGGTGAAATAATGACTGTTTGTAGCTGCTATAACGTAAACGATAACAGGAACTAACTTCTCCCATGTATGTTTCATGACAATAAATGTAACTATAATTGGATAAAAAGAAGACTGGTATAGGAAAAATACTCAACTTCACCATGGTAACAGTATTACACCACAATATCATGGATTATTTTCCTATAACTGCTCACCCCGAAGTGTTATATATATATATATATATATATATATATATATATATATATATATATATATATATATATATATATATATATATATATATATATATATATATATATATACATATATATATATATTCTTTATAACCACTCTGTCATTGCACCAACTTAGAGTACCTGTACTCTACACCATTTCAGCTCAACCTTGAAGCAAGTGCTGTAAAGCAGAACATGAGTGGGATTCTGGGTAAATTAAGACATGGTGAGATGCCATGTATCTTAGAAATGTACACTGCCTCACTTGACAGGGTACATTCAAATACAAGAGGGGTGTGTGTGTGTGTTTGTGAGAGAGAGAGAGAGAGAGAGAGAGAGAGAGAGAGAGAGAGAGAGCAGTTTATATCAGCACCATGGACAGCGCCACAACTTTCTAAATCTTTCATCATATTCTCTCGAAGAAAAGTGCTGAAATATACACAAAAAAATATCATAACACGGACAGTAACACAAAAATGAGGGTTCCCCCTCCCCCCAAATGTAAAGATCATGTATTGCATTTATTTACTTGTAGTTACTTCTACTCTTTAAGTACTTTTTAGTTTATATGTGCAACTTCTAATATTATTTGTGTTCCATGTGATTATAGTACAGTGGCTTAGTGGTTAGCATGTTTGCCTCGCACCTCCAGGGTTGGGGGTTCGATACTTTCCTCCACCCTGTGTGTGTGGAGCTTGCATGTTCTCCCCGTGCTTCGGGGGTTTCCTCCGGGTACTCCAGTTTCCTCCCCTAGTTCAAAGACATGCGTCGTAGGCTGATTGGCATCTCTAAATTGTGCCCTGTGATGGGTTGGCACCCCGTCCAGGGTGTCCCCCGCCTTGTGCCCTGAGTCCCCTGGGATAGGCTCCAGGCTCCCCATGACCCTGTGTAGGATAAGCAGTACAGAAAATGGATGGATGGATGTGATTATTAGTTCCTGGCCAAGACTCCAGTCAGCCAAGACTCTAAGTAAGAAATAAAACACTCAGTGCCATGCAATTATATGAATATTATCAATAACAGGGAAGTGTGATATATCATATAAGAGCTCCTATAACAGCTTGTGTGTTTTATTCCCCTTAAACCACAGATATTTGCCAGCAGTTGCATTTAAAAATGACACATCATACTTTTTATCCATTTATAGTTACATTTAATGTTTTGGAGCGTTTGCAGAAGCATTTAGTTCCTCTTATCACTTATGTTATAGTAGCTGTAAACAGTCGTTCCCTTACAGCCTCTCTTTTTTTCTCTCTTGATGATAATAAGCTATGTTCTTGTCAAAAACCGCAAAGTGTAAACTCCTCTGTCCTGCAGATGTCAGAAAAAGTAAAGTTAAACTATTCAGTGTAGCTGAGAGCTTGAGGTTTAAGGCTCTTCTTCGAAATTCTAACAGCATTTTTAGATGTTGAACACACAACCAGCGCACAACCCTAACCAGTGCATCTGTAGGTGAAATTATGAAAATAAAATTGTATCCTACTTTCAAGGTGAACATTAACGTCAACCTTCCTGCTCCATAATGTCCTCTGCATCATAAATAAAGGGGGGAAATCAGTTTAGGTGGGTTTTATCTATCCTTTCTGACATTGCTGTGATTGACTTCAAGCCCTTCAATAAATATAATCTAATCATACCTTATTAGTGCACTGACCTTGAGCTTTAGAGGACTGAACATTCTTCTCTGTTCATTTAGAGGATCTTTGTTATTAGCTGTTTCATGGAACATTTGCACCAGTTTAATTTGACATTAGCAGCATTATATTTGTATGTTATGAAGGCTTGAGCAAAATGATTCCTCTGGTAAGCCGGTGTGAACTACATCATTTGCAGAATGTGTATTATTTCCTTTTTTCATTTACATTTTCAGAATCAGAATCAGAATAGCCTTTATTGCCAAGTACTGTGTGTTTACATGTACGAGGAATTTGTCTTGGTGTATTGGTGCTTAACAAGAACAGTAAAATACAAGAAATACAATAATATTAACAAGATAAGCAAGAGAAAAAAAACCTATAAGGCTATGAAAACTATGAGCATAAATATAAAATATAAGGATTTAGGAAAATAAAAATAGAGACATTAACTGTACATTAGTGCAGGATGCACAAAAGTGGGCCAGTGCAAATGCTCACAGTTGGAGGTAAGAAGGTGCAGTACAACAGTCTAGTGTACGTTAATGTAATGCATATGAAACAACAATGTGGGGTTGTTCATTAATGTAATGTGTGATGTCCATTGAGGCGGATAAGAGACCATGGCGGGTCTAGTTAATAAGTATAGTTAATGAGGCCAGTTGCAGATGGGAAGAAACTGTTTTTGTGGCATGAGGTTTTGGTCTTGATGGACCGCAGCCTCCTGCCGGAGGGGAGTGCCTCGAAAAGTTTGTTTCCAGGGTGAGAGGGGTCAGCCACAATCTTAACTGCCCGCTTCAGGGTCCTGGAAGTGTGCAGGTCATGAAGGGGTGGCAGATTGCAGCCAATCACCTTCTCAGCAGACCGAATGAAGTCTGCCCTTGTCCTTACTGTGGCAGCAGCGTACTAGATGGTTATGGAGGAGGTGAGTATGGACTCCATGATGGAGGTGTTGAAGTGCACCATCATTGTCTTTGGTAGGTTGAACTTCTTCAGCTGCCACAGGAAGTACATCCTCTGGTGCACTTTTTTAATCAGAGAGCTGATGTTCAGCTCCCACTTGAGGTCCTGGGTGATGATGGTTCCCACGAAGCGGAAGGAGTCCACAATATCAACTGGGAAGTCATACAGGATGATGGGGGCAGGTGGGGCTGGGTTCTTCCTGAAGTCTACCACCATCTCCACTGTTTTCACAGCGTTGAGCTCCAGGTTGTTCTGACTGCACCAGGTCACCAGATGGCCAATCTCCCACCGGTAGGCAGACTCATCCCCCTCAGAGATGAGCCCAATGAGGGTGGTGTTGTCCACAAACTTCAATAGTTTAACGGACCAGTGACTGGAGGTGCAGCTCTTGGTGTAAAGGGAGAAGAGTGGAGGAGAAAGAACACAACCTTGGGGGGAACCAGTACTGATGGCCTGGGAGTCAGAGACATGTTTTCCCAGTCTCACATGCTGCCTCCTGTCAGACAGAAAGATCCACCTGCAGGTGGAATCAGGCACAGAGCTTGTCCTGTAGCAGAGCCGGGATGATTGTGTTGAAAGCAGAGCTGAAATCCACAAACAGGATCCTGGCATAGGTTCCTGAGGAGTCCAAGTGCTGGAGGATGAAATGGAGGGCCATGTTTACTGCATCATCTGCAGACCTGTTGGCTCTGTAGGCAAACTGCAGAGGGTCCAGAAGAGGGTCTGTGATGGATTTGAGGTAGGACAGCACGAGGCGCTCAAAGGACTTCATTACCACAGATGTCAGAGTGACAGGTCTGTAGTCATTAAGTCCTGTGTTCCTGGGTTTTTTGGGGATGTGGATGATAGTGGAGGTCTTGAAGCAGGCTGACACATGGCATATCTCACTTCAGGATGGATGGCGAGACAGAGTCTGGTCCAGCTGCTTTGTGGGGGTCCTGTCTTTTGAAGACTCTGTTAATGTCTCTCTCCAGGATGGTGAGAGTCGTACTTGTGGTGGAGGAGGAGGAGGGGGGAGCCGTTGAGGTGTGCAGCTGTGGAGGGGCCCCAGCTCTGGCTGTGGTGGAGGTGGTGAAGCTGGTGGGCTGGAGCTGAGGCTGATGGCTGGTGTCGCGGGGAATGGTGTCAGGACTGTCCTATTGTCTTTCAAAGCGACAGTAGAACTCATTCAGGCTGCTGGCCAGACGCAAGTCATTAACAGAGTGGGGGGCTTTAGGTTTGCAGTTTGTGATCTGTCTGAGCCCTTTCCAGACAGAAGCTAAGTCATTGGCTGAGAACTGCTGTTGTAGTTCCTCAGAGTACAGCTGTTTAGCTTCACTTACCACCTTGCTAAACTTGTACTTTGACTCTTTAAACCTGATTCGGTCCCAACTCACATCTTCCTTCTCCAGCCTTAGCTGTCGGAGTCTGGCTGTGAACCAGGGTTTGTCATTGTTGTAACTCACCCTGGTGCATGATGGTACACAGCTATCCTCACAGAAGCTTATGTATGATGTCACAGCCTCTGTGTACTCATCCAGACTGTTGGTAGCAGTCCTGCTACCAACAGTTCTGAGAAGTAGAAAGTTTTACAAGAGTTTTCACTCAAGATTAATACAACGCCAATACACAGCACAAGCTGTCATTGATCAGTCTTGATGTAAAGTAAATATCCCTTAATATTTGTTTGCATATCACTTGCTTGCAATAACTGCATCAAGCCTGCGACTCATTGACTTCATCAAATTGTTGATTTCTTCTTTTGTGATCTTTTTCCAGGCTTTTACTGCAGCCTCTTTCAGTTGTTGTTTGTTTCGGAGGGTTTCTCCCTTCAGTCTCCTCTTCAGGAGGTGAAATGCTGCTCAACTGGGTTAAGGTCTGGTGATTGACTTGGCTAGTCTAAAACCTTCCACTTTTCCTCCCTGATAAAGACCTTTGTTGAGTTGGCAGTGTGTTTTGGATCATTGTCTTGCAGCATGATGAAGTTCCTCCCGATTCATTTGGATGCATTTCAGGGCACACCTGGGCAGCAAGAAAGACCTATCAGTCACATGTTCCAATATTTTTGATCACTTGAAAAAAATGGGTGGGTTCAAACAAAAGGTGCGATGTTCTAAGTTGTTTAACAAATATAGATGTAAATATGAGGAAACGAAAGCTGAAATTCTGATCTGTCGTCTCATATTCATCTTAGGATCTCAAACCCAAATGTCTTCAATGTATAGTGAAAACAATAGAATTGGCCTTGCTGTTCTAATACTTTCAGAGGGGACTGAATATGAGCTCACAGACACCCATGACTGGACAAAGAATATGCCCCAGAGAACATGGATAATTTTGTTTTCTTGGACTCCTGGCCATGGATGGTTGTGGGATCATTGGAATTCAAACTCACAATCTCTTTTCTATTGCACCTCTCAGCAACTCAGCAACTGTATCTTTAAGGGCATATTCATACCTATTAGTCCATTTGCTGTGTCTGAATCAAAGCCAAATTGATACTTTTCGTTCGTTTGCTATTTGGTTTGTTTTGGTTTCACACTGCAAATAATTAAACCCTAAAGCAAAAAAAAAAAAGGTTGGCTGAGTGCATGTAGGGCTGAAAACATACTCATAAAACCCTTATTCAGAAAATTAGTGATGGAAAATAATAATAACCTTTGGCAAGTCTGAGTAGAAATCACAAGCACAGATAACTTAAAGCTGGCGCTAAATAAATGATTAAATAATTATATAAATAACAAGTTTTAGACTTTTTGTGTATTTTTTTTTTTATCCAAATCCCCACAACACATGACATTTCTGCAATGCTACAGCTCTGTTCTTTGGGTCAGTTTACACCTCACGGCTCAGGTTTGCAGCTCACATCTACAAAAAATACTCATGGCATGTTTGATTCACTTCCTGCATTTGACACGATTCAGAGTCGAATCGCTTTCTTACCGCAATGAACTGCAAGAGAGTTAGGAGAAAGCACACCAGGGTTCCAGTCAAACAGACTAAATGTGTGAAAGCACCGTAATATTCCATAAATGCATCCATTGAATCCTAAAAAATGAATTTAATGAAAAATAAAACACCAAACGCAAATCCAGTCCTGTTTAATTCATGTACAATAATCTGGAATCTGAGGCTCACAAACGAGTTTGTCACCTAAATTTAGCCGTTTGTGAAGTGATGAAGTCTCAGAGAGTGTGTGTTGATAGTGTGCAGTCGTGCGTGGAAATGATGTGGAGGACAAACACAATTAGTTATTCCAAACACAAACACTGAGCTAAACGTCGTGCGGAAGGCTGAGAGATGACATGCGGCACGTCAGTGCTCATCTGACGAGACGATGAACAAATTGGCACCTGAGGGAAAAGGATCGTTTTAAGTGTTTTTGAAAACCAAAAAGGAAATATACAGATACGCACCCAAACACACAAGATTGCACACAAACACGTAGCTAGGGTGGACAGATTGAAAATAAGCGAAGCGTGAAGTACACAAATAAAACCGTGTCCAAAAATGAACGATGATAAAATGCAGTCACGCTTTACACTGTCCCTGTCTTCATGCATGACTAAAAATTGCAAAAGAACTGGAACGCAGTCGATATCAGATATAACGTGCGCTAATCAACGCAAGCAGAGATTTTTTTTTTCTAATGGAATCAACTTGAAAAAAAATGACAGGTTAAACTGTGTGGAAAAATGCCTGGATTAGTTTCTGATTCGATCGGAAAATCATCATGAGGGACCTGAGGCCAAGTGCAGACTTTGTTCATTAGACAAGCTTTTGAAGTGGAAAGTCGAGCTAACGGACTGCATGAATTAATAAATCATTTCACAGAGGCCCGAGTCAGTTCACAACACTCTTCGCTTTGGCTAAATGATCAGTTCCAGTGCAGAATATGCCTGTATAGTTACTGAGACGTTAATGTCAAACTGAAACAGACAAACAGTAAACCCAGTGCGGTTTGCTGTTGTAAAAGTGTGGTTGAGTTTAGATGTTCAACCAGCATGCTTGGTTGATTTTGTAACCCAGCTTGTGGGTAAAAATGAGTACAGGTCTAAGTTGTAGACTCAAGTCTTTGTGGTTACAATGTGTGCATTGCATGAGCGGGTTATTTATTTATTTGTTTGATTTTTTTATTTTTTTTTGTATTAACACAAAGGAAGCTTCAGGAAGCATCTTTTCTCTACAAAACACACACACTGAGTGCGAAAGCTGTGTTATTCAATTTAAAAATGATAACTCTATATCATATTGGTATACATTTTGAAATCACAGACAATGAATCTACTCAGCTAGCCGAAAATCTGAGATAATGTTACAGAGAAAACACGAGGTCATTTTTAACTATTTGAAGTAACCCTAATAGTTATATTGCAGCCTAAAATTAGTTAACTTAATGTTAATCATGTAATAATGTAATCAAATGTTCTTAAAAAATACTAACTTGTTAGCTACACAAATTTCGATGATCCCACAGCCATCAGTGGAGTCCAAGCGTTACAAAACTGGTTGTGTTTTCTGGTTGGGTGGGATGACATACGCTTTCTCCCCTGTCAATCACAGTGACACTAGTAAATCATGGATGTGTATGAGTTCATGGATGCAGAAGAGGGTAGATAGATGACACTTTCCTTTGAGTATGTTACACTACCATGTAGAGCAGCATGAGCAGCAGTTTGAAATGATGTGTTTGGCTGGCTTCATGTGTCTCAGAGGAAGAACATGTTAGCACATGTTGACCCTCCCTGGTTGGTAGTGTGATAGTGGAGAGCTGGCTGGTGGGTGGGAATTGGCAAGATCAAATTGGGGAGAAAATTGTAGGGGAGAAAAAAAGGTGCGTCCACTTTCTCTTACTTCAGACTTTGTCTCGACAGGAGCAGTGGAAAATTGCAGAAAATGAATCTTAATGCATCGTGCCTGTTCTTTTTCTGGTCCACATCCCTCATGCTGGATTGTCCATTATCAACCCAATTTGGGTCACACTGACCCAACTATCTACCAACTAAACCCAGCAACCGAGTTGTAAAAATGACTCAGCATTTTTAGAGTGCATATTTTATAAATGGTAACACTTCTAAGACTATGCTGCTGTGCGTCAAATCTAAACACCGCATTAACATTAAAATGAAAATTAATATTAAAGGAATTTACATAAGACCATTATGCTAACAGCTCCCAGAGCTCAGTGGTGTGTGTTTGTGGTCTGATCACTTCACCACAGTCTCCATGAAGCAGAATCAAACCAAACTCCATTTAATTCCTCTGACCTGTGAACAGAGATTTGCTGCTATGCTTGTTAACCCAGCTTCTCTGTTCCACACCATGCTACTGAACACACATCTCAAATCACATGCTGACTGACCACACCGAAGATGTCAGCCCTTACACACTCTGCTGCTGCTAGCATGGATGCCTTTTTAGCCAGAGAGGCAGATCTTACTGTTTTTTATGTGTGGTTTTCTGATATTATCTACAGCATTGCATTGTTCTTCATGCATATCTGGCTGAAATTATATGGGTTACTTGCCTTGTTTACTTCGGGCTCAGTGCCCATTGAGGCATTTATTGTTTATGCTTTAGCCTCATTACCAGGGGCACAAGTAATTCATCAGTCTTCCACCAAGAAAGCCAGCATTAATAAGACTTCTAAAGTGGGATCTGTCTTTTTTTTTCTTTATCCTTGTGGACTTGTGTGTTGGTTCGAATTATTTACAGCTATTTTGTTAACATGGATAAATGGGTATAAATCCATCCTAACATTTTTTTTTTCCAATCACACCTTCATAACATCACTATCCCTAGTCTTACTAGTTTTAGCTGTTTCTGTCACACCGTCAGTGTATTTTACATTTACCATCACATCACATTCAGATATCACATGGATATCTGAATTAATCAGTGCAACACCGGTGTTATAAACATGTTCAATAAAAATAAACCCTCAACTAGTTCCAAGTCGAAATAAGCATCTGTGTGTAATCCCAGTTGCTAATGCTGAGACGTTCTGCACTGCTGGAAAGAGATGACTTGCTAAACTGTAACAACACCATTGCATTCGAGCACAGATGGACATGTAGAGAAGAAATCTGAAGATAAACCCTCCATCTGCTGTTCCCATCAACGCTGCAGCCTCCTGCATGTGCTGCGATAAAGAGACAATGTTTGGTCTTGCAGAGCTTTTGGAGAACAACTTATAGGTCACACACACTGATCGAAAGCACATCTCCTGACTGAGTTTTACACAGCAGAGCCACTCAATACTGATAAAGCAATATTTTTCCCTCGGCATGACAATATTGCTAATAATTATTGAAAGCTAAGAGGGACTGAGAAGCATTATGTAAATTAAATCAAGCCTAATGCTTACTATTAGCTTTAATTTGAAGTTGGCCACAGTGGTGTCTTCAAGATAAATATAGCTTTTAATATCAAATGTTCCAAGTAGAAAGAGGATGCTGGCATTAGTAGGGGACATCCATCTGGGCATGTACTGTATATCAAGTTTCATTGTTTCCCTTTTTATTGGTAGTTAATAATAACTATGTAGTCTATACTTTTAAATCTCAACCACTGCAAATATTTTAAACAACCATTAAATAAAATATTTAAGCAAATTGGCTCCATCTATGCTTTATTCTGAATATCTGAGTTGTATGTGAAATTACCTGATACCGTTATTATTTCTCCAACATTCGGCCAAAGTGAGAGCAACATAGTTTAATTAGGTGCTAGTACACTGTATTCAGTATCACAGCACATAGGGGCAAGGTTAAAGGTACTGGGGTCTGAAACTAGATCGGATAATGCCAAATAATAAATTGCCTGACTCTGCTAAAGCTGTGAAATGGATAGATTTATTTCTTTCATCTATGAAAGACCCCAAGTACAAGGCAAAGGATTCAGTGCAGAGAAGTGTGTGACCTCAGCAGTCAGAGTTGTTAAAGCCAATTTCAGTGGCAAGACTTTGAACCTATTAGCCATCAAACACAGCATCTGCTGAAAGCCATATGAAGTGAGCCATGTGAACACTTTTTAGTGGCACTTAATCAAAAGAAATACATCTCTCACTTTTATCTTTTTAGAGCCAAGTCTATTTCAGTTCCACACAAGGTCAGTCTGGTCCTCTGTGTGTACTTTTATGTTAGCTAGACCTCATGTCATATTTATGACTTATTGAGAAAAAGGCATAAACCAAAGTAATTGGTTTCTATAGAAGGTGAAACAATGTGTAACTTTACAAGCAAACCATTTAACAATATCCCAGATGTCATAAAACCCAATCTACTATAGTGCAGTTTAATACAATATAATATAATACAACAGTGTGAAATCTAGATACATAAGATGAAACAAAATCATTTACATATTGCCGTGCACATACAGTGATTTTATGCAGAATCGTTAAACCATGATATCAACATGGGGTGCAAGTACTGCAACCGTCTGGTTTTTAATTTTTCCCCAAAAATGCAGGTGATTGTATTTAAAGGCAAAGGGCCAGTGTGGGTGCAGGTTTTCATTCCAATCAAGCAGGAGCCACACCTAATTCCTCCTGTTTAATCAGTTGAAGTTGGCTTTCAATAGACTCAGGTGTGGCTTCTGCAGATGACTTTGCCTCCTTCTATGATGAGAAGATTAAGGAAATCTGCAAGACCTTCACCTCTACTCAGACTAATTCTATTCTCACACAGGTCTCTCCTCCTTCTCTGTCACATTTTTCTGTCACTCCCCTTTCTCTGTCACATTTTTCTAGCCTAGCAACACAGGAGATTCAAGAAGTCATCCTGTTCTGCAACCCTACCACCTGCCCACTGGATCCAATTCCCTCCACATTGCTCTAGACCATCCTGCCTGACCTTCTGCCCTTCATCTCTACAATCATCAATGGTTCCCTGTCATTTGGCCAAGTTCCAGCTTCCTTCAAGAAAGCATGGGTTACTCCCATCCTGAAGAAGCCTACACTGGATCCCTCTGACATCAGCAACTACAGACCGGTATCACTTCTCTCTTTCCTTTCTAAAATACTTGAACGCTCCGTATATAATCAACTGTCTCTTTATCTCTCACAGAACCACCTTCAAGATCCATACCAGTCTGGCTTTAAAGCAGCACACTCCACAGAGACTGCCCTCTTGGCCGTCACTGAAAAACTTCATGCTGCCAGATCAGCCAAACTGTCCTCTGTCCTCATCCTGCTTGACCTGTCTGCTGCATTTGACACAGTCAACCACAAGATTCTCCTGACTACCCTCAAGAGTCTTGGAATTTGCGGAGCAGCATGGCAATGGTTTGTTTCATACTTGGAAGGTCATTCATATCAGGTATCATGGGGGGGATCAACATCTGCACCTCGCAGACTCTCTACTGGTGTCCCACAAGGCTCAGTACTTGGTCCTCTCCTCTTTTCCCTCTATACCCACTCTCTTGGCAAAGTCATCTCCTCATATGGGTTCTCTTACAATTGCTATGTTGATGATACTCAACTTATCTTTTCCTTTCCTCCTTCAGACACCACTGCTTCTGCCCGGATCACAGCATGTCTGATGGACATTTCATCGTGGATGGAAGATCATCAGCTGAAACTCAACCCCAGCAAAACTGAACTGCTCTTCATCCGAGGAGATTCGTCCCCATGCCAGGATCTCATGATCTCCTTGGACAACTCCATGATCTCTCCTTCAACTACTGCTCATAACCTTGGGGTAATCATGGACAATCAACTGTCCTTTTCATCACATATTACTAATCTAACACGGTCCTGTCGGTTTATCCTTTACAACATTAGAAGGATTCGTCCATTTCTAACATCACAGGCCACTCAGTTGCTTGTGCAGTCTCTTGTCATTTCCAGACTAGACTACTGCAACTCTCTCTTGGCAGGTCTACCTTTGAGTGCCACCCGTCCTCTACAGATGATCCAGAATGCAGCTGCATGACTTGTTTTCAACCTCCCTAAGTTCTCTCACACCACCCCGTTGCTGCGCTCCCTTCACTGGCTTCCAGTAGCTGCACGCATCAGATTCAAAACATTGATGCGTGCCTACAAAGCCAAAAGTGGAACAGCACCCTCTTATCTTAGAGCTCTTATCACCCCACGCACCACACCACGCTCCCTCAGGTCAACAAGCACTGTTCGACTGGTCCCACCCTCTCTCAGGATGCAAGGTAGATCTTCCTCACGACTTTTCTCTGTTCTGGCACCAAGGTGGTGGAATGAACTTCCCATCAATGTCAGAACAGCTGAGTTGCTGGCTATCTTCAAGAAACACCTAAAAACATGCCTCTTTCTTAAATACTTACCCCTTGATAATTAGTGTTTTCTTCAAAAAAAAAAACAAAACAAAAACAAAAACAAAAAATCCTAACAGTTGCTCTCTTTTCAACAAGTTTGTGTTCAGTGCACTTCGTTGTAATCGTACGAACCAGAAATGAAGTATTCATTGATGGAGAATTTAAAGCGCTCTTGTACGTCGCTCTGGATAAGGGCGTCTGCTAAATGCTATAAATGTAAATGTAAATGTAAATGCTTCTGCTTGTTGGAATGAAAACCTGCACCCACACCGGCCCTTTCTGGATGAGATTATACACCTCCAGTCTAGACAGTATTGAAAAACCCAGTTTCGGACATTTCTACTCAAGAAGAATCTGCCAACCTTGGCGGTGTGAGTTATGCACAAGTGATTTGTATAATCTGAATGGGAAGCCCAGAAAATCAGCTTAAGCATGTGCATAACCTGACCTTTTCCATGTATAATTTTTGGACTTAGGTTACCAACCCTAAATACGGCCCATTGTGAATAAGAGTCCTTCGATAAGTACAGGATAGTCTTTATGATTACAGCAACAGTTATTAGTTAGTTATTACAGCATCTGGTAAGATTATCCACTGAAGCAAGGGTGAGTCTTGGGATGTGAAAACCTTAGGGTATTCATGTGGGAATACACAGCAACAGAATATGGGTCACAAGTGCAGAAGCTCCAGTCCGAAGTGGAGCGTCATGATGAATAAGGCAGGTCCAGAGGGCGAGAGAACGAAGTGTATCAGGATCAGGCAGCAGGAGTACATGGACAGCAGAGAGAGAGAGAGAGAGAGAGAGAGAGAGAGAGAGAACAGATTATTAGGTATGCTCTTGTCCTGTAGTGGTTTAAATGGGTGTACCTTGTGCTCAGAGTGCAAGTGGGCCTCCAGCAGTCTATGTCAGTGTCGGATAGCCAAAAGATAACACTGGCAGGAAGGCACCCTGGAACATAAAGCTCTGCAGCACTCCATTGTCAACAAAACTGAGTGAACCTGTGAGAGTAATGGGAGGACAGCATACAAACTTCACAGTTTACCATAACTCTGTAAGCCAATGAATCACCCAGATCTGCACTTTACATAAGAGAAAAATATTTAACAACATTCCTGACTCAACAAATAGGATTTCAACCTAGTCATAAAGTTTGAGACTGTGTCCGAGTCCTGAACACTACCAGGAAGGTTGTTCCATAGCTGGGTGAATATGTAGGGAAAAGCTCTTTCCACTGTTGTAGTCTTCATCATTCTAGGTACTAATAAAGAGCCTGCACCTTTTAATAGATGCAGGTATGGCAGATCAATAGAACATAAGTTCACTCAGGTACTGTGGGCTGAGACCATTCAGTAGAGGTCATTATTAGTATTTTATAATCAGTGTAAAACAATGTAGCGTGGATAAGATAGGAGTGATATGATCAAACTTTCTGTTTCTACTAAGAACAGCAAGATCCAGATAGTATGGCAATAGTCCCATTAAGGTAACAAAAGCATGAACTAGTTTTTTCTGCATCAAACTTTTTTCTAGCTGCCTGTGGTCCTGGTAGTAGTACTTCTGTCTTGTCAGAATTAAGAAATAATTAATGGAATGCAGACATTTCTTGACAGTATGTTGGTAATTCGAATTCCGTTTTAAATGTTGAAAGTCTGTATCATTGTTTCAAAATGGACAGCTGAATCATATGTCTCACTAAGATTTAAAAAAAAAAAAATTATTCTAATTGACTGGTCACTTGAATTGAATGAGTTTATCCATTCTTTTATACATCTAATTAACAAACAGGCTTATAAATAATATCAACATTAAACTATTTTTGAGTTTAATTCAGAATGCGTTCTGTTAATGGTGAGTTCAGGAATAAAAAGGTCTATGCTTCACTCAATATCCAAAATATTACTGTACACATTTAAATAATGATATCTGAATAGTTGGATTAAGTTTATAAGATAAATCTCTACTGAGTGGTCTGTGGTTTTTTATTTATTTATTTATTTATTTTAAATGTTAGATTAAAGGATTCCCTGGATACAAAACGTTTGAGACCCCCTGCTGAAGCCAATAAAGGTGTCTTACTGTGTGTGTGAGGAACTGTCTTGGTTTGAATAAGCCATTACACCCCAGGTTAAGATGCTAAACACCTGCTGACACTCTCTGATCAAGCTCAGTGTGACACTTTTAAGGAGCACGATCCTCCTTTTGGTGTGTTGAATTATTTGGCAGGAGCTCAAAGAGAAAAGGATGAAGCTGTGCAGTCAAAGCTGGGCAAATCTATCATACATGGTGCTTTTTTAAATCTCAATTTTCTCCTAAATTTAAGCAATTCTTTAGTACTTAGTGACTTCTCTAATATCATAATGACAGATGGCTTACATCTTTAACATCACACAGTGCATTGGGGATGCTTAACATTAAGCTTCCCTTAAGTAATATTATTTAATGCATTCATTAACATTAACAAACAATAAACTTCAGCAATAAGAGAAATTCCATACTAAAAAGAATTCCACATAATGGAATACACATAAATATGTGTATAATTAAGCAATATCTCACGAGCAATAGTGAGTAATGAATATCGGTACGGCTGTGATTTGGCCGTAGGCACAAGCCTATAGGGTTCAGTAGTGCAGTAGGAAATCACAGCCGTGCCAAAATTCAGAATAACCATAGTCTTGCTCATACGATATTGCTTTTATACAACAGTTCTATAAACTATTATAGATATCTATTAATATAGAGTAAGTGATATTTTGGACACAATATGGCTAGCTTGCTCACAATGATTTGTACATTCCCATTAAAAGTGCTTCTGGTGAAATTGTCTTCCCTTCTTCCTTTTCATCTTCATTTGACAATTCAAAAGTTATATTCCTGAAACTATCATTTGCCATATCCCCTGATGATGTCACTAACTGTACTGTAGTAATAGGTTTCGAACTAGTAAGTG